>JAGXCT010036781.1:17991-45114 GCA_022495035.1 Philopotamus ludificatus
GTGCTAACTCAACGGCAACCGGTGACAATTTGGTTTTAAAGTGACGCACTAGAAAAAAATGACATTTCTTTCCGTTTTACCTATTATTTAAGAAAAAATAAATATAATTATTTTATAAACAAATACGTTAAACAACATCGTCTCGCGAAATTTATTGGCGCTGACTGTACTCCTAATCGAAGCATCTGAACAATATGAATTTTCTTGCTTATATTCTGCAAGTTTAATCCAAGCTCTTTGAATTGTTTCTAATAGTTCAAATTCCCACTTGATTAAAACTCTCCGTAATGAACTTTCTACTCATCACTTCAGCAATATGCAATCAATCTAGTGTTATGTAAATTTTCCCTAATCATCCCCTCTTACTAGGGAATTAATAAATAAATTATATAACACATAGTTTCTTGCTTATTAATATTATACACATAATTTAAAATTTGACTTGCCTTTAAAAATATTTGTTCATCGCTGAAAACATAAGCCCCATCAATTTAATTTTGATATAGGGCTAAGCAATATATTTAATGAAAATCCATAGACATTCTATGAAATATTTTATTACCATCTTCATGTAATACTTTTTGTGTACAATGTATAAAAGCGTAACCTGATGTTAGTTTACACACACGCAGGGGGGCTGTATTAGAGCGGATCGTCTCCTTGATCTCTTTCTTCAAAGCTGAAAGAATTTGTAATTCAGTGCTTCTCAATCAATTATTCTATATATTTATTTTAATAAATAATAAAAATATTAAAATCTAAAACGGTCGATAATGATTGATTAAATAATACAATATTTAATATATGAAAATGTTGTTTATGTGTCAAGGAGCTATGTGATTTTTAGATTTTCTTCTTCAGTCTAATCAGGATGTCGGGTGTGAGGTTTGAGAAGGTCCGAGTCCTAAGCGAGGGACCCAGGGCCAGCTTCCTTTGCACGTCACAGGCGCCCCAGTGATTGGGTGTTGATTTAGCGCCGCTCCACCGGCCCGGCACGATGCATCGTTAGTTTTACAATCTTGCCAAGTGGCACGGAAGGCTCCTGTAAATAAATCACCAGCTACGTTAGCTACGTTAGCTAGCGATACGAAGCTATGTCGGCTACGGCGAGAATCCCGCCGAGCAATCTGTGCGATTTAAATCTCGTCGGCAACGGCAGCGAGTCGATGTTGCGCAGATTAGTTTCGCAATCTTCGTCATTTATAAATAATATGTATGTAAGAGTACTGTATAATATATTAGGTACAAAGTGGCAGTATTGCACGGTACTCAATTGTTATTTAAATAAGTTATATTGAAATAGGATTAAACCTTTGATTAATCCATCCGTCAAGGCGGCTCAAAAACACCAGAGTCATCCGAAGGGGGTCACTCAGATACCCCAAGCAATAAATATCAAGATATTAAATAATCCTTTATCAATATCTTATATTTTTTTTCAAAAAAGGTAGATATTTTTTAACTAATTAATCTGAAGTGTAAATGACAACGCTCTGGACGATGTCTCGCCGCAGACTGAGCTCTCGCAGCACGTGTCACTCGTACGTTTCACTCGCACTCGGCACATGGTTTTTAAGACTAATACAAAAAGTATGTGACATGGAGGATTTATATTAAAAGAGTTATTCAAGAATAAATTAAGGTCCCCAATTGACCCCATCGGTAGTGGGTTAATTTTTTGGCTCGTTGAATTGCCTCTTCAGAGTCCGAATCTTCGTCTGAAGAACTGATAACTAATTATTTGATAGACTATATTATCCAGATCTCCAATGACCTCTTTTTAATCGCTCTCAATAAAAAGTCTCGTTTATTTTTTGTGCAACATTTTAAGGGTTTTTATATTTTTAAAATAATTAAAAAAATAACAAGCTTTACGATACGCGAAAAAAATCAAAAATTGTCTACGATTATATTTTAGCGACTAATATAATAAAATCTATCATAATGAATATCACTAACTGATTACGAAGAGTACTCTGAAGAGCACGCTGAAAAAATTGGAACACATTAGTCGATTTATTTATGTGACATTAAATGTGCGCAATTAAAAAAAAATGGCTTTATAATTAATTAATAAAAATAGTAAGAGCACAAGAGTAATTCTGCTAGTCACATTTGAGGCCAACCTTTTTTAAAATCGAATTTAAATAACAAAAAAAACCATATGATATTTTTTTGCGAAGTTTATCGAATTTTTCTTATCTAAAAATATATGATTCAAATAATTTTCATATATTATAGATAAATCTATATAGTATTTAGAAAAAAAGCCAATCCTATTTTATATATAAAATTTAAAGTATGCCATTTAAAATAGGGCGTGTGGCGTCAAATAATTTCGCGAGTTGATAAAATTCTGAAAATAATATTTGATTTAATTTTTTTTTCAAAAATATCCAGTTAATTCCAAATAAAATAATATTTTATAAAATTTAATTAATCATACTAGAGTATATAATTTATAATTCTATATTTAATAATTCTTATTTAAATTAGTTATCAAAAATAGTCGTCACATTGAACTTTTACACCTCGCAAAATATAAAACTTTCTGTATATCAAATCTTGTAGCTTTTGGGGCCTAAAACTTTTTTTTAAAAGGCGCATTTTCTCTCTTTAGCTACAGATTTTAAAATAAAAATTTCCATAACATTTTCTTAAAATCATATTTTAACAATTTAATGACTTTTAATGATTATTAAATAGTTGTTTAAAAATTTAGAACAATTTTAATAGGAAAAGATGATATTAGACTCATAAATGCTCATAGGCAAATGCTAAGAAATATTAGAAAATACTGTTCTGTTCTGTACACTGTTCTTTTTTTTATCAAAATTATTCATTATATAATATTATAAGTAAAACAAATTTTATCTTTCTAGCATTATTTAAAACAAATTTCTTATAAGTACGATGTATCAATATCAAAATATACCACTAAAAATTAGAAAAATCCTATTTTCGAATCAATGACAAAGGAATGAAAAACTAAATACTAGTAAAATAGTAATTTATTTCCCCAAATAAAACAACAGATTTATAATAATAAATCCTATAATTGTTTTATGTTTTTTGTTTTGGTGATTTAATAGAATAACAAAATTTTGAAGCTGTTCCAATATATTATCAGTGATATATCTGTGATATATATCACAAATAATATTATTAATTTACCATGCTCGTGCATTATTTGATATACTATGTGTATTTAACAAGCAAATTTTCTAAACAACGTAGAAATTCGATATCAATTTGCATCATTAATTTTGATTCACCTGCCAACATGATAAAGGTTGTTAATCCCATGCCTGAAACTGTCACGGATCATGTTTAACATCCTAATATAAAGTATACGATATAATATATTTTTCATCGACTAATGGTTATTTTTTCAGAGACTTAGCGAGTGGTTGAAAGTATGTAAAATGATTGCGTTAAAAAACTTTGGATTTAACTCGGAATTAAAAGGACAATTTTCCTCTTGAAGTGCCAGTGCCAGTTCTGTGTAATCATTGCACATTCAGACCTCTATTTATATTTTTATTAAGACCCTCTTTGCGCAAAATAAGTGCAAAAATAAAAACGTGTCAGAGTTGAACTGCACTTTAATTTTAAAATGCATAATTTTTGCATCAAAAGGAGCGTATAACGCAATCACTAACAGATTCGTTCTCGGATCTCGAGCTAAATTAAATATTAAATGTAAAAATAATTTTAAAAATTCTAAATAAATATTTAAATTAAAAATTACACATAAATGCAATTGCATAATTTAGATTTAATTAAAATGTATGCACAAGTTAAACATATATAATTATTATTATTCATGAATTGCGTCAGTTGTGTTTTGTCACTAGAGGCGAGTGCACGTCACTCCATTGTTCAATACTACAGTGCGTTTCGAAAAAATGAATCACTTTTTTATTTTTTATTATTATTTTTTTTAATATATAATGAAAGTTTTGCTGCATGTTAATGCAAAACCCAACCGGCTCCTTGCAAAAATAACTCCTGCGTTTATCATAGGCTTTGTCGCAGTGTGCCGGCTCTCCAGACGCCGCTATCAGTTTCAAATTGCCCGAGTGTACAAGGACCGGGGGGAGGTCCACAATGGAAAGTAGAAGGGTATGATTAACTAAGAGCCATTCAAAGAAAAGGGCCCTCCAGGAACCACCCTCCCCCTCTTATTCCCTCCCCCATTCTCTCCGGTTTTCCTGCGGAGCTCCAGAACCGGCAACCGCATCGGGGATAGTTCCGCTCTGAGCGTCTATTCATTGAATTCAGAACGAATTAAGTTTGGTCGGGGAATGAAAATTTACCGATTTTAAAGTATTATTATTTAATAATAAGAATAATAATAATGAAAAAGGATATAACGAATAATGTAACTTAACAATCTCATTAAAATAATTTTAAATTAAATCAATATTACAACTAATTGTATTATAAATTATTTAAATAATTTCAGACAGTCTAAAAATATGATAGTGTTTTGGTTTAATCATAATTATTATTTAAAAATATTAATTATTATTTTTTAATTAATTTGTCTGATGATGCAGTAGTAAATGTATAGCAAATAAGCTCTTTATTTTAAATAAAAAAATAAATGCTCTGATAGTAAGTTGTTAGACTCAAATTCACTACCTGGGGAGTAATAATTATTAGTTATTAAAATTAAGTACTATCATAAAAACCAAGTTATGATGCTGGTTATATTAATAAATTGATTTTTATTTTAATTTTCACTAAATCCTGATTCCACAGAGATTTAAGATTTTTTTTTAATGATTTTAAAAAGGGTGAAAGTTTTATAAAATGAAATTTCGTTTAATAAATATTTTTTTCAGATATTATAGTACAGGTATTATAGTACAGGTATTTTAGTAAAGGTATTTTAGTACAGGTATTATAGTACATGTATTACAAATCTCATTTTTTAATTAAACAAATTAAATTTACGGATAGTGAGTTGTTAGTCTCAAATTCACTACCTGGGGAGTATTAATTATTAGTTGTCAAAATCAAGTTATGATGCTGGCTATTTAAATACGTTTATTTTTATTTATATGCCATTAAATACTAATTTAATTATGTTTTACAAAGATTTTAGATTTTTTTAAAATGGTATCTAAAAGTAATATTTTTTTTTTAAATAAAATTACATTCAAAAGTATTTAAAATTTAAATAAATATGTTATAGTATGGTACATATATTCCAAATCTCATTTTTTTAATACAAATAAATAAATGCGAAATGAGTTGTTAGTATCAAATTCACTACCTAGGGAGTAATTATTATTAATTAATGATACTATCATAAAAATTAAGCTATAACGGTGGTTATTATAATCCCTTTATTTTTATTTTAATTGTCACTAAATACTAATTAAATAAAATTGATTTTTTATGAGATGATATCGAAAGGTATTAATTTTTTATTAAATGAAATTGCATTCAATTATAATTTTTTTTTAACATTTCAATAAAGATATTCATTGTAATTCTGGGTTTTATTAATATATTTAACATTTAATATAAGTTATTAAGAAGCCTTTAGCATCTGACTTTTTAATTACTTTTCCGAATGCCCGAACATTCAAGAAAGCGCCAACTTTCATAATTTTTATTGCGAAATCCGGGCATTCGTTCTTGCAAATTTCAAACGAAATTCACCTCTCCAACTCACCTATATTCATCAAACATGTTTGTTCGTTCGAATAATAAACCGGGGTTATGGAAAATATTTATGGCGAAAGATCCTCCCCCATTGTGCGCGAGCGGGGAGGGCTCACTTTAAATTCATTTCTAAAGCTCAAACATTAAATCCGAAATGAACTTAGAGCAAACAACTTTAATGTAAAAGTATACATTCATTGGCTTAAATTTATTCTCTAAAAACTTGCGTTTACGTGCCACGAATAGGGAGCCAGAGCGGAACCCCCACACTAATACAGGGGTGGGACAATTTTTTTTTCTCCCGCTCCAGAAGGTAATATTGACTCTCTGTGTAGAGAAGTTGGGATGAAGTTGGCAAAAACGGAAGAATGGGTGATGAGAGAGAGAGTATTGATGTTTAATGCAGATTTCTTAGTGGATTTTCGGGGCGGATCCCCCGAAAGCTTTGTGCTCTTGTACAAAGATCAGGTTAATGATTTTCTCGGAGCTTTACTTTTGTACGGCTTCTCCCTTATCTCTCGGCCTTACATCGTCTTTAGAGAGTGTGGTTTGAATACATTTTGTAAAATGGCTTATTCAAGAGGTGCTCTCTAGATTTTTCGGTTATGTTTTGCCCTCACAACATGTCCCATCAGCCGCACAAATGGGTCGCCTCAAGTATTTTAGCCTTTGAGGTGGGTCCCACCCCCCACTCTCTCCGTTTACATGATTTTTTCCCTGGCTCTTTCTATTGATTAAAAAATTTGTATGGACGAATAATAACCAGAACGTATTATAAAATACAAATTCTCTTATCCAATTACGGAGAACTGAGTCGTATGATGTTAAGGAGAGGAGAATTAAAACGAAGCGGTCACTGAAGAGGGTCATTCAAACAGCAAGGTATAAATAATAACCACAAAACATATTTTCTTATTGTTGAATCAATTAAATAATAATAATGGCTTCAGAAAATAATAAAAAAATAACGGATATAATACGGAGATACGGAGAAAAATAATTAAGAAACATTAATCATTTTTCATTTGCCTAATTAGTACATTATTTTATTTATTGATAATACAACTTATTCCAGGATATATTGAAATGTAATACCAAAATTTATTTCACATATACACGTCCAGTAAAACCTGTAAAAAAATCACAATAGACGAAAATCCGATATCGTCCACGTGGATTTGGAAAAGGTACACATACGTGTGACGTGTGTGTTTTCTTCCTTTTCTCCGATAGAATGTGCATGTGTTTTTATAACATTTCCATTTCAGCTTAAATCCATTTAAGCGAAACGGATACGGGACGGGGAAATGGTGATGAGGTAACAAATCTCCTGCAGCTCCGCAAAAGTACTGTACCTACAGGACCACAGCCTCCCAATCCATAGACATACATATATATATATTATTTTAAATTAAAAAAATAACACGAAACTATATAAACTGATATTAAAACAAATAAATAAACAACGATGAATAAATAAAACTGAATTATTTCAATGAAAACGTTTCAATTGTAGCTTATTTCAATATAAAATTTAAAAAAATATTTATTTTAATAATAAATTGTTTATATTTTTGCAGCTTAAAAAGCGCATTCGTATTTGTCACCGTTGTGATTTGGCTTTTTGAAGAAACACTTGGGCTTTTCTTCATGTTGTGTTTGTAAATAGTCCCTACGTTACTACGGGAGGGATGGATAAACACTTGACTCAGCGTTTGACGGTAACGCTTCTATTTTATTTGTACCCACTCGGTGGATATTGCCATTTGGTTTTATGTCTCAATTTGAATCTAAAGCTGCGCCTTTAGAGCAAATATGCTTTTTTTTACTATTCCCTACCCCCCTTCCTCGCCGACCCTGGCGAAACGTGAACAAATTTGCAACACGACAGAAAAATCTTTTTATTTAACGGAATTCGTTCGAGCTTAAAAAGCTCACCTCGCAAAACTATTAGCTCGATATATGCAAATAACTGTGCATGTATTGGATTATGGGTTTAAGTCCATGGTAAGCCGCTCGACATCAAATTAACAGATTAGATGCACATGCACATGTGTCCTTATACACATATATTGCATGAATTATGCCTAATGGGATACAGATACATGATTTTCAACTTAGTATCAATTGATCCCTGATTTAAATTACTCAGGACTAATAATATGATGGAGATGGATAGAGACATGGTATGTTTAATACAGTATCATGATATAGAGACCGAAGCTTCAATGCTATATTCTCCTGAGAATTTAATTCATCAATGTCAGTAATGGTCCTAATTTTCTAATTAATGATTCCCATTTATTTGTATAATTTTTATCAATAGGTTACAATTATATAAAAAATATTATTTATAGTTAACTAGTCTTATGGCTTGTAGGTAAGTGACCTCCGCATATTTTATATAAATATTTATGTAATAAATATTAAAATTACACAGTATCGTGATTTGACACTAGGGAAAATGATTTTTCTCTTTTGTTTAAAGTAATTCGAAAAATATATCTGAACAATCTTTATAAAGAAAAAATATTATAGACAGCTTTTAAGCTAAACACGTATGAAAGAAATTCGCGTAACGCGTCTAGCCCCAAGTACTCTCTGCTTGGTGACCTCTGGTAGTGACGGCACTCGTGACAGTCTAGTGCAAAGAGTATCTACAGAGAAGTACTCCTCCAATGATCCCGACGAGGGCCGGAAGCCAGAACGTCAGCGATTATAGAGGCCAGCTTGTCTATTAATTAATTAGTTGATGCGGTTTACCGTGGAGAAGATGATAGAATATATGCAGAGTTGTCGTGGCGGCATCCGTGTGTAGCGCAACAAGATGGCGACTATACCTTACGACGGAGCAAAATGCGTGAACGTTTTAACAATGCCACTTGATCTTTTTAGGGTCGCTATATGTTACTCATTATTTTACGACATATTTTTCAATTGAAGTGCGGGAAATTATCTCGCACTCTGTGAAATAATCGCCACACTTTTTCTTTTTGCTATATATTGGACTAATCATTCATTTCTATTAACTTTGATTAAAGGCAATAATTTAATTTTATAGATCAGTCATTGCGAACTTTTTGTTCGCGTTCAAAAAATTCCCAAATATTATTTATGGACTGTCTGACAGACCAAACATTATTTAATTATTACTTTAATCCTTTTACTCCCACGGGGCCGATCATCGGCCCCAACTGGTGTATGCAAAAACTCCTAGGGGCCGATCATCGGCCTCAAAACTTTCATAAAAAAAAAACTTTGTATATTCTATGGAAAAAAAGGGTGGGAATTAAAGGGTTAAATAACTAAGTTATTTAAAAAAACTAATCTGTAAATCAATAATATCCTAAATTTGTTACAACCGATCTCTAATCAGTCTGAACAAACCCTTTAATCGTTTGTAAAGTAATTCAGTACAACTTATTTGTGATGTTCTTACTTTTTTACGTTTAAATGGTTCAGACAGTTTTATTCTCTACCTACGAAATTATATCTTTAAATTTATCAAAGGGCAAACAATATAATATGTTTAATCCCGAAAATATAAATGATAGAGTTTAGTCCACCAAATTAAAACTTCATAAGATAAAACTCTTTTAATTAGAATTGCCAATTATTATAGATTGCTATCATCAGGACTAAGAAATTGGTGTAATAATGAGGTTTTATTACATTTTACACAATTATCATTTTTTAAATTTTCATTAGCTTTAGAATGTTGAAAACCACCGAAACAAATATTTCAATTCTTAAACGAGATTTAATTTATAGAAAATGAAGAGCTAGAAATGTAGAAGATTGATGATTTAAAATATCTCAGTTTTATTAGGGTTTTTTAGGGTTATTGTGAAACTATGTTGTATAATCAGCATTTAATTATTATTAAAAATATAAAAATAAAACCAATGGTTATTTATTTTATTAAACGATTTTATTACAATGTCAAATATATATAATAAAAAGATAATACTTTTATGAATAAACAAGATATATTAATTACCAGTGGGGTCCTGACACAGTAACGGAAATCCAATCAGAATTTAAATTCAGTCCCAACAAAGAAAACAATACGAATGTCATATGAAATGTTTTTTTGGTCTTCATTGTGACTCAGATTAAAAATTCATATTTTATACATTCTAATTAAAATCGAGATCTGATAAATTTTACATTAAAACCTTACGAAAAAAAATCTGCGACGCTCAAACCAGCTTTTTTTGTGGAATTTAATAAATAAATCACTTAATTGTTTCTTCGTCGATATCAATTTCATGTGCCGCCACATTTTCTTGACATTGGCTTTCGATGGCATTGGAAGTCGCGAAACAATTTTGACCTCAGATATTTTCTTATCCGCTTCAATTAAATTGTCAAAGCTTAAAGTTCGAAAGCACGGGCTGTTTTCTAAATTATGCCTCGCACGTCATGCACAGTCGATGCTGTGCCTTTTGATCGAAAAGACAATAAAGCAGTGGTGGAGAGGCGTGGTCCCGCAGCCGGCGGTGGGGGTAAAGCCCTACTAAATCAAGTGTAAGTGTGTGCCCGAATAATAATAAATTGGGGGGCCCGCTGAAAAGTTGGCCCGCGCCAGTATCGTAAAACAACAGGGCCGCAGAATACAGACATAATTTGAAAACTTATCGCGGATTCGAACCACGGAATCGCGCCAAGGACGCTAATTGAAAAGTCTATGCGGGAAAGACAAACGAACTTCTGATTTTCGCTCTGGCTAATTTTATTTTCAATACAGAATTAATTTCGGATGATTTATGCATCCAAATAGAGAGCCCTACGTATATTTAAATGCGGACCTGTAAAGAATATATAAAAACATGCAATCGATTTACATTAAAAGGATAAAACGAAAAGAAATGTCAATATTTATTGAGATAAAAAATCATTTAATCGGAAACTGCAAATATTTTTTGTTAAATACATTTCGTTTTTATTCATGATCTTACTCTAGAGATTAGGCTGTTTTTTTCTTACATCTTTATACAATTCTGGCAGTTCTTTTTATTAAAATTGTACTTTAAATGATTTCATCGTGTAACATTTTTTTTTTCTCTTAAAGTGAATGTTTCATTTACTTAAAAAGGTCTTACGGGTGCATTGTGCATACATTAGGTGAATATAGAGGATTTTGCGTAATTCTTTTTAAGCCGGATACTCTTAAAGTAAGGGTCAGTAATTGGATCTTTGTTTTGGAATGTTCTCAGTGACTATCTTAAAGCCATTTTAGAATGGGGCCAAAGCAATCGGCTTTCATTCGCTCCAAACAAGACAGAGGCAATTCTCCTTAAGGGTCGACCCAGTCCTTCACGTCATCTTAATTTTTCGCCTAATAATAAGGTTAGCAAAGCCAAAGTCACGTTTACGAGAATCAGCTCTTGATCACTGTCAAGCCTAGTGGGATTCCTCCATCCAAAGGTCGTACTACTTATTTCTTTATTCCTGATATTAGAGCCGGGCTAAGTCATGCTTTGATTCTTCCCTGGCTCTTAGATCAGTTAATTCCTGACTGACAACGCTAATTTCAAGGCTGTGGTCCTGTTCCGACTTGGACGTTGCGCGTCACAATCTACAGGTCTCCTAGTGGATGACCCAATTCGGTCCTGGCGGAAGACCCAATTGTCCTCCTGACTGAGGACACATGGACATAGTCAGCGATCCAATTTGCAACAGAGAATTTGCTAGCTTTGCATCGGTTTTCAGAGAGTTGTGCAACGCCATCTCTTTTTTCTTTAGCAAGTTTAAATTAATTTTAAAGTTCTTACTAATCATCATCCTTTTAAAAAACGGTTAGGCTTCTTATCTAGACAGTAAAGATAAACAGGTGGTTGTTTAAAGTTTGCTCTCCACACGAATTCCTTGTCTTTTTTAAATTATTGACAAATTAATTTCTAAGTAACCCTGTAAGGAAACGACATCACTTATCACTTACCTCTTTTTTGGGAGTAAATACAATTAAAAATTATATTATTTTTAACGGTCTTTTCTACTATTTTCTATTTAAAGTACGTCTGATTTTGTATTCCCATAGGAAATATGTTCTATATCAGGGGTGAGCAACCTACGACCCCTATAGTAGGCCCGCTACATTTTCTCGTGCAGCCCCTTTAAAGATTTTACATTTTGACTGAAAACATGTCGTTTATATCTGCAAATATATATCAATTAATGGAAAAGAAGCAATGGCAAATTTGTCATTAACCTAGCCATGCCGATGGCGTATATTTGGAAGTCCTAGTTTTTGGTTTTTTTCGAATAATTATTTTATTATGAATATATTATAAACTCTTTGTTTGTAAAAGTATTTGTTTAAAAAAGTCTAAAAAATAAATATTATTACTCATCGACTTAATATAAATAAATACAACAAAATCGCTTCTGTAGCCACGGTTGCGATGTTTTTTCTCGCTCGCATCCGTACGTGCGGTGTGCCGATGTGCCAAGTGTTTGAAACCTATATTAGTGACACGTGTCACGAGAATTTGGCGGTCGGTCTATCGGTAGTGTGCAGCAAAATATTGACCAATTTATGAAGCGTATCATGAAAAACTATTTTAAAATAATTTATTTTCTAGAAAAAAGTAAAGAATTGCTGAAGATATCATCAATATCTTGATTTGAAATGCTTGGGGTTTATTTTTCCTTATAAATAGACCCCTTCGGACAATGCGGTTGGTTTCGAGCCGCCGTGACGGATCGGTTAGATAAACGTTATCCACTTATATCTTTCGCCGTTTTATAATAGTATTTCTTTTATTTCAGTATTTTTTTAGACTATGTTTATTTTGTTAATAAATAGATAATTTGAGTTCATTACTCAGTGTTTTTTATCATAAGTTTCTTACATGCGGTCTGCACAACATTTTTAAATGTGTAGCTGGCCCGTTGATAAAAAAGGTTGTTATAAGTATTTAATAATAGAAACTTTGATATTTTTTGCAATAATGTTGATTTCAATGCGACTCGATAATAATATCGATTGGTAACACCTGTCAATTTTTAGCAATTTAGCTTGTTACGCATTTATTAGAAATCAGTCGCACATTGACACTTGGGGCGTGAGCACGTCTCGCGCCATCACGTAACTACAGTGCGTTCATAATGTATCATCACAAAAAAAATAATTTTAATATTACAACTTTTTGCAACGTTTTGCGTCTACGTTCGCCGTATTGGATTATAAAAATAATAGAAGCGGAAAAGTCGCATTAAACCGATCCCGCTGGCAACAGCAGCAACTTTTTATAGTGGCCTCTGTCCCGGCTGCTGTATGTGCGGGGCAGCAAGCCGCATCCTCGGGATTATCCCATCCCGAATTTCATGGGATTATTGCAAAACCATACATGCACAACCTCGACCAGGGCTGCCGCACTAATGTCCCGGGAGCCATAACTTCTGCACCACACCTGATACTTGAATGTGGGCCGCATAAATTCTTGATCAATAAATGTTTGCACTGCTGTCTCCGATGACGTCTTTTCTGAATAATTATGAATATGTAATTTATTATCGAGATTGTTTGCGACCGCTGGCAGTTTGCGGCTAGAGGCACAAAGCTCCGATTGCGACTAAGTCCCGAGTTAGAACAGACGTGGAAAAAGTTTTGTCAGTGTTATCCCATACAAATGTGTTAAAGCCTTGTGCGCTTTATGGTCCGTGCAATACGGTGCACTTTTGCATGATATGACTGCTGAAATTCTGAAAAAGAACACGAGCATCTGTGCAGTTTAAATCTATTTTTCAAATGAAATTTTTTAATCAATTTTAATATCGTATTGGATTGACACATTTTTATTGATAAAAATTCGCCGAATTAATAAGAAAATATTATACGACATATTGGTGAATATATTTTTAATAACAACGGATAAGTTTTAAATTGCTTCTGAAGAAAAACTTCATATTATACAGGCCGCAATAACATTTAAAATTATAATATGCCCCAGCACAACTTCGACATATATTAATATTTATATATTATAATAAAAAATATATACAGTATAATTTTTATATAGAATTTCTGATGTTATTATTTATTTTTGCAATCGGCTGCCGTATTCGGGACGGCGGAATATTTGAATTTTCCCAACAAATCAAAGGCGATGTGTCCAAATCTGATTTGGCGCCGGATCGTGGACCGGCCTCCTAACTCATAGACAGAATTTAATATGACAAAAAGGCCGACAGAGCATTGCCGAGTGCAAAAAGTGTGTAATTTGAGAGGGCGCCGAGGCGGTGCCAATTTTTCACTTGACTTATTAAAGTGCGCGGCGAGATTAATGATTACCTTTCGGCGCCGGGGCGTCGGCACATAACCTGCCCCATAAATCATTTGAAATTAACAAGTTATCGGATACCTGCTATAGAGTTACCTGTGGGATGGTGGGGGAACAGGGAACTCCGGAACTGAGCCCATTAATCGGCTTAATTTATCGGGCTGGATCCGCGTCATTGGAAAGGCGCGGACGCAGAGTTCGCGTACGTCAAGGGGGTAATTATATTTTTGAATGCACTGCAATCAATGCTCTTCTCTTATTTAATTACAGGATAGAATTTATTAGGATAACATTATATATCAAAATATGTGATATGTACTTGATAATATAATATAATCATTTTCATTCCTTAAATACTTTATGCATCAGACTCATATTATATAACATTAGAAGGACCCATATGTAATGTCGTATTTTTTTATTGAAACTAAAACTCATATTTCTAATCATTTATTAAACTTAATTATACAAAATAATTACCAATATTTTCTATGACCTTTTACCATCTATTAGGTAAATCTAAAATGCCTTTCTTATAAAACTCTGCAAGCTTAGAATGATAATAGTCTGAAAGGGCCGATTTTATTGCATCTTCTGATTTAATTTTTTTTTTCGCAAATAATGCTCCAATGAGCGAAAAAGCTGATACTAAGATGGAGTTGTACTCTTTCTAAAATTAGAATAAATATTTTTTTCTTTGCTTATCTTAATATGTTTAGTAGAAAATACTTTTTATATTGAAACTAGTCTTCTACAATTTTTGGGTCATCCATGCTCTTCTGTTAGATTTTTAAATTATAGGTAGTGATATTTTAGATATATTTTTAAGGGTTTTGATGTTTCGCTGTAATATATTAGGAATGCTTTGATTTCGCAATCTTCAGCTGCATTTCCTACAAGTAAAAGTGTTGGCCTATCTTTAGAGATCTTAAATTCTGCTAGACAGACTGCACAGAAGATTTACTGTAGCTGTAAGATTAAAACCAAAGCTAAATATTAAAATCAATGGCATTATTAAAATAAAAATAGTTTCAGATACATATACGAGTCCAATAATAATAAATTATTTTGAGATGTAGTTGCTCGTGCAAAAAGTGGAAAAAAATCTAAACCACTTCTAGTGAAAGATTTTACAAAGATATTCTGTCTTACTAGACAAGTAGACATGAGCTGTAATTAATTCTGGAGTTCCATATCTAGTTAAGTTACGAATGTTGTGGAGCCACAATGTTTTTTTTTACAAATTCATGTTCTTCAAACATATTCATATCCGTATAAAAAATAATTAATTATATAGTTATCAGAGATTAGTTTGATAAGTCAAGCGCATGAAAAAGATTATCCAGCTAAAAGCTAAGTGGTTCGTGGTAGTGGTAAACAAGAAAAATATAACTAGTTTATTGAAGGATGGATGGAACGATCCATATATTAACGATAGCTAGCGCTATGTTAGAAGCTGTTAATTAAAAAAAACTAAACCTCAGTTATTAATTAATATGTAATCGGTAAAATTGATATTTGATTTATTTTTTTGTATAAAATATTCTGAAATAACACCATTGCTTAATAATTTAAACGGACACTTTGCCCATCGGCGGCGTCTTCGAGTCCCACGGGCGTCCCCAAGTAACCAAAACACAGCAAATTCCATCCTGTCCCAAATATCGGGGATCCGCAAACATTAAACACACTCCTATGGGATATTTTAAAAGTTGTTAACTCTCCGGATTAAATGATATATTCGCACAACTTTTCGCACCCGTCCCTCTCCGCCTCTTTCAGGCGCGCGCAAAAGCAAACTGCTGAAAACCCCGCCGCCAAAGAGCGCGAGGTTAAAAAGAAGAGCTGCTGAAAAAATATCATCTTTATAAGTGTCATTCGGTGATAAGGGATAACTCAATCTTTCATCGTCAACTTATTTACTCTGTCCCGTGGGTGCCTGCTTGTAAATTTATCTCGGGAAATGTCACGGTATTTTTCTCATTTCTTCGATACCCTCCTCTTTTTTCATCTCCATCTTTTTCCTTTTATTTTTGCCATCGGTCGAGACGCAAGAGAAAAAAAAAACTTTACTGTTTTTCCGCTGCGATATTCTGTATCGCTTCGGGACATCTGAATTGTCACCGCAAGGAGTTCGATACGCCGGTGTGCTAACTTGATTATTTGATCTTATTATTTTCGTGAGATGAATCAAACAAACACCAATTTATTATGACTTGTCGCTGTTTACTTGCGACATGCGCAATTTGCTGATTTAGACGCCGTCGTCAAGGTCTGTCAATTTTGGCACAATTAGCAACATCAACAGCAAATCCCTGAGACATGACACGTGTCTAACAACTATAGATTTCCCAGTTTCCTCACGTGGGGATGATAACGTTATTAATACGGAGACAAGGCACGTAGCCCTAGACACCAATAGTAATAAGCGGTATCCGTTAATAGAATGTCGGTATCTGATTATGAAGTTGCTCTGTCGAAATTCCAACCAAAGCGATAATGTTAACGTGACAATGTAATATTGTCTATGTTATATGAAACATGTACATTATATGAAACCCTATAAAAATATATTGCAATTAATAATCCACTTCTATACAAAATATTAAAAACAGTAAACAATAAATATCTTATACTTTTCCCAATGTCATAAAGAATTGCCAGAGTTCATAGATTTCGCCTAAAGCACTAAATTATCTCTTATATTATCGTAAAAAAATGCATGTTACCAATAAGACATGACCATGTCCTTCTAATGTATATAAATAATATTATCAATATTCTAAAATTTTATTTAAAAAAAATATTACCTTTGGTCAGCACAAAGCGATAGTAGAATATATAGCAAAGATTTATTAAAATAAATTACGATAATAGCATAAAAATAAAAAAACATGTAAATTTTGCAAATAACTTCTAAGCCTTTTGATCGATTATTTTGAAAAATTGAACTCAACTTCTTTACGGTTGTCTATGGCTTTATAAATGAGATCAGTATTTCCTAAACTATGGTGAGTGCTGTATTGAATACATAAAAATGATATTTAATTATTTGAATTATTTTTATAATAATATATGAATTAATTTCATAATTTTAGCTAGAATAAAAAATAAATTACTGATTTTTTAGTAGGTGATGCTAGGGATGTGTGTGTCGCGCTATTAATGAGATTATATATATAGTCAACCCTCCTATAGCGTTTTTTTCTATAACGTTTGCGGCGGTTTTTTTGAATAGCGATTCCTACTAAAACATTAATTTTACAAAATGCATTAATTTCAAGGTCATATTAGAATTTTTGTAAATATATTATTAATGCGCATATTAAATATGTTCTTGTTCTTAGAAAATCTATAATTTTATAAATCGAGCAACTGGTATTAAAGAAGTCTCGATGGAACGTGATATTAAATGGCTCTGGCAGAAATTAAATCCATAATTACCCAATTTAAAATGTCCACCATTTTTTTCTTTCTTCAATTATTGTTTGTTTTTAATATATTTTTATATTATAATAAAGTAAATAAGGTTTCATAATTTATATTAACCTTTTTATTATTTATTCATCAAATGCTAAAGCATTTTACAAAAAAAAACTAAAAAATCTGACCCTTGAACTCCACTGGTACATCTGTTGCGAATTAATAAAAACCAGAAGAAATATGCTAGGTGAATACCCCCTCGAGCCTATAGGCACGAGCTAATGTTATTAAATTAAACACGTGCAAGGTAATTGAAAATATTAAAATTGGTCAAATGTTTAATTTGCTTCAAATCGCAAAATACAATTAAATAACCTAACCCCACATTTAGTATGGGTGCCTAACTTTCTATAGCGTTTTTTTCTATAGCGTGGTTTATTTCTAAGAAAGAAGGGTTGACTGTATAGGTTTATTTTCAGCTACAAACCATAGAAATATATTTTTTTAAATTAATTTTTCAATAATTAATGTATGTGATCAACGTTAAAAAAATAATATTATTAAAAATACTCTTTTATTTATGAAGTTCGGAGGGTCTAAAACGGATCATAAGGAGTTAATATAAATGTTCGATATTTATTTATTGCAATAATTTAATGTATTAGGCCATTATGTTATTAATTTCCAGAATAACAATTTAAATATTCTAAATTAGTAATTGAATACGTTAATAATGAATGAAAATATATGTTTTGCTATATTAACACTTAATCAGCCGGAAGCCGATTTATATGCTTTTCCGAGCGCGATCTTTATAGGTTGCACATTTGTTTATTTTAATATATACGCTTACAATATTTATGGACAAGATACTTTAAAATGTGTTGCATTCATTTTTACACTGAATAATAGATTAGAGGTTCACCCTTGTAAGATCACATTTCATACAAAATGCAATATTTCAAGTAATAAATTTTTTTCATAACTTAAGAAACGTGTCACAGTAAAACTCATGTGTTAATAAGTTTTATAAATCTAAGCTGTATAAATAATGTTTAAAGACTAAATTACCTTCTTGTTTTTTCTCATCCAAAAAAGTACTTGAGACCGATTAAGTGTTGTAATATTAAAAATAAAGTTTACAATAATTAAATTAATATTTCTGCATTCCATAAACACTTGACTAACTTAGGTATCCATCCATTCCGCCTGTAATATATGAGGATGCCCTATTTTAATTTAGAAGCCGGCTTGCCCTGTTGATTGGCATGGAATCGATTATGATACGTCGGCGTTCGTTATTAGTTTCCAACTAACTCAACTACGAACCGTTAAGATTGCTTTGCCAGACGCCATCAACTCGACTACCTGAGGAAACAACTTCAGGGCGCCCCCGCATGCCGCTAATGACTTTTAATTATTTTCTACATTTGCCTGAGAAAACAAACATATTGAAGCTTTGGCTGAAAATTCCAGAGAGTAAATTTTCTCGGAAAACTCTAGCTATGGATACATTTTCCGACGATATTCCCTTGTTTTCTTTTTTTTTGCGCAATTTTTATCTCGAACATATAGGCACGATTATGTAGTCAAACTACTTATGGACAGTGCCTAAAGCACCTGGCGGAAAAGGCACTCTGGAAACTTTTCACTTGCAGAGTTTCGCCTCTGTTCACTGTTCTTTTGACTTTTTGATGAGTTTGATTGCAGTTGTTTATAAAGTGTTTCTGGTTTCAAAGGAAACATGACAGGGATTCGAACCGCAAATATGCAGAAAATTACACACGCAATTTCTATCTAATCACAATTTAATAATAAAATCCAAAAATCCACGCTAAAACATAGAGCATATTTCTACATTAACAATCATCCTTTTTTAGATGGATCTGAGTTAACAAACACTCTTGTGCATGCCGCAGGCTCTCCGCTGAAAATGAAGAAAACATCCACCCTAAATTTTCCGTACAACATATTATCGAAGACACCTTGCAGCTCTAGCGCTAACTTATCAACGCAATAAGTACCCTGAAAAAAATGTCACATAATAAATAAGTAAATTAAAAAAGTATCAACATAACAGGTTGAGTCATAAATAACTTCTGATTCTAGTAGACCATTTATATTGTTTGGATTTACATGCAGTGAGTCACCCGATAAAGGGATTTTTGTTTTCATTATATAGATAAGTGGCCTTTCAGTCATTCGACAACTATTTAGTGAGGTGGAAGATACAGTGGTGTTATTCCGAACCCTTAAAATGAAGAATCAAAAAGTGCATATTCGAGCCTTTTTTATACAGAGATAAATATTGTCTGCAAAAGACAATGGTTGGATAATGATTAACTACTCCTATCGGACCCTAAAGCCAATGTTCATGGGAAGAAAACTTTATTGAGTGTATGGTGGAATCTTCGAGGAATAATTCACCAAGAGCTGATGAAGCGCAACGAAACGAGTACTGCCGATACATACGCTCAGTAGCTGCAAAGAGTTCATTAAAAACTACTGGAAAAGCGTCCTGTACTCGTCAATTGAAAAGGCGTGATCCTGGTAATCTATAGGCCCCCCGATGGGTCCTGGAGGAATCTGAGGGGATAATTCTGGCCCTGGGAGGAGTAGATGAACCCTGGGAAGCAAAAACGGGGCCATGAGGTGCTAATATGTATATTGACATGCTCATTGCTAAATCGGGAAAATCGCATACTATTGGAGAAAAACTGAATCTAGAAGCTGTTAGCGAGATTCTACGTGCTGTATTGCACATGCAATCATCTGATATTTTTAAGAAAATTCCTTTGAGCAATATCACTACAACGGCGAATTGATGAAATGGCCCAGAATGTTGATGTAACATTGTGTGATTAGTTGAAAAAAATCTAATTCTCTTTACAACTTGATGAATCCACCTTACCAAAGAATGAAGCTTTACTCTTAGCATATGTTCGATATATAAAAGAAGAAAAAAATCAGCAAAAGCTATTATTTGCCAAAAAATTAATAACTGACACTAAAGATCAATTATATATTCAATGAATTGAGAGAGTTTTTTAAAGAAAAGGAAATTCCTTTGAATAATATCATATCAGTTGCTACTGATAGTGCTCCAGCTATGGAAGAGTGCTATCGTGGCGTAATTCATTATTAAATAGGCGGTTCTAAATATATTAGCAGTGCATTGAGTGATTAATCGACAACATTTAGTTGCAAAAAATCTTGCTGATCGCCTGCATCGTTCATTGCAATGCGCAATTACAGCAGTTAACAAAATCAGGAGCCATGCACTCTATGACAGATTGTTTGGAGAACTTTGCATTGAAAACGCCGAAGACCAAATGCTTCTCCGCACAAAAGTACGTTGGTTGTCAAAGGAGTAACGTTTAAATATATTTTATAATCTCTTTGACTTAGTTATGGAGTTTTTAGAAAACAATGAAAATTTGAAGAAATTTAATTGCAATATAGCGTATTTGACAGATTTATGTAGAAAATTTAACGATTCTAATCTGTAGCTGATATAAGATGAGTTAAATTTGATACAAATGAAAGCTGTTGGTTCTTCGTTTGTGACAAAACTAATGGTTTATAAAAGCAATTTAAGACATGAAGAATTACATCAATTTTCGAATCTTTCATCAGTGGAAAGATGTGATGATGACATTTTGATATATTGTCAACATTTGGAGACACTCCATATCGATTTAAAGATATTCTTGCAATGAAGATTCCCGATTGGATATTAGACCCATCCTTAAATACTGAAAAGAATGGTAATTGCACTTAGAAGAGGAATTGATTGAAATATCGAGCAACAGTGAGTTAAAAGTTAAATTCAAAAACGGATACCAAGAGTTATGGTAACAAAAGCAGATACCCACACTTTATCCTGGACTATGGGCTGTGGTTAGAAAATTTTTGATTGCATTTCCGTCATGATACTTGGTAGAATGTAGATTTAGTGTAGTTGCAAGTCTTTTAACTAAAAAAAGGAACCGACTGGAAATAGTTGACCGCGGAGATTTGCGGATGCTGCTGACAAATATAGAAAAAATAATGGAAAAACACCTGGCTCATCCTTTGCTTTATAAATTACTTTAATTCTACATCTCTCTCTGTTATTATTTACTAATAATAGTAAGCAATCTACATGTGCAATTTATATGTCGTTATTTTATTGAAATAATTACCTTAATAATTATTTTTTTCGATTTGTTTTTTTTAAAATACATTTCTGAAATTAGAAAAATACTCGTAGTGGTATATATTTTTTTTATGAAATTTCATTGCGAATAAAAAACTGCAAAATCTGAAAATATTGGTGACAGTTCAGATTCATCTTTCTCATTAGGATTATTTAATAAATATTAATTAATCAACAATTTCAGTATCGGCGTATCTTATTTATAACACTATTCGTATATGAAAATAAGTTCACTACATTTTCCCGTTATATTTAATTAAAAAAAGGTAAATTTCCAGGAGGGCCTTGTGTAATTTTGTGTCTGAAAGAGGAGCCATGGGTTAAATAAGCCAGAACACACACGGCCAAAGTGACTCAAAAAAAAAATCTGGAGTTCAACTGGTTTATTTTCCTACTTGCCCAGATTGCCCAGATTTTAGTCCTACGGACTACCACCTTTTCTGTTTCTTTCATATTGTTTTATAGAAAAACTTTCATTAATGACGAATAAGTCAATCAGGCCCTCGATACTTTCTTTTAGTACAAACTCACCAAATTTTATGAGGGGGTCGATAATTTTGCAATAAGATGAGAGAAGGTTTTATTTAACAGTGTTGAATAGATAATAGATTAAAATAGAGGAAGTTATTTATGACCCAACCTAGTATATTACCAATGGGATTGGACATGATCCATCGGGACGACCGGCTCCTTTTGCGACATTTGTCCATGGTTGAACCACATACGAATTAAGAACTTTGCACAAGCTCGGATCAAAGTAGTTAAAGGCATTTGGCTTCCATCCACCGTCTCCCCATCTGGCCGCGGTTAAATTAACCTGAATTCCATAATTATAATAATAGTATTAAAATCGCATTTATAATATTTAGTATCATTAATTTACCATGACTCTTTCGTCCAAGTTATCGATCAAATCGATACATCCTGAGAATCCAGCGTGAGTCCTGTTGATTCTTTTCATCATGATGGGAAATTTCATTCGGTATCGTTCTGGATTATCGCATTCTTCGATACGTTCGATTGTTAAATCTGATGGCCCCTAAGTGAATAAATAAATGAATATATTGTATCAAATTAATATACATATGTATTAAATTCTTACCATATGACCTGATGCCAAACATGATGCGATAAAGAGTATTAATATTGAAAATAAAAGTATTTTGCTCATATTTTCACAATAATAGACAAACTCGCACTGAATAAATGTCGATAATTTACTAAGAGCATTTATAAACTATGCGCAATTTATATAGATTTACATGTTTTCATAATAATCACGCAATTATTATTGCTGTGTTTATCAGGTTGTAACAATAAGTTATATATTCAATAACATCAATATAGATATCAATCAATTTTTTCATATACATATAGTGTATTGAAATATATTGTTTGATATTGTCATTGAATGTTGACACTTTATTTATTAGAGAATGTTTATTTATTAATTCATAGGACAATTGATTTATTAAAATACGCAGTTATAATTTCAGTTGAATAAATTTTGGCATACAAATGATTTTTTAATATAATGTTTAATTTAATTTAGTTTCTAAAACAGAATTATCAATGTGATATTCAGTTTGACAATGTAACTTAATATGAAATATATTAGAGGGACCGAAAAGTAATCAGATTTATTTTTTTGCTGGCGAAGATGTGGTTGTTTTCATAGAATATTGTTTGAATATTTACATTTAAAAAACGAGCTTACCCTATTTATTCATGCTCCAAATTTAAAAAAAAATCTGTTCAAGAATTAATAAAGTTCATGGAAAAAAGTAATAATCTTAAGTCGGCGTTACTAGAGGCTTATAAAATAGGAAAACTAATTTTAACTATTCCAAGTACCACTGCGTCAGCAGAACGCACATCTTTTGCTCTAATCAGAGTTAAAACATGCTATCAAAGCTCACAAGATCAGGAAAGACTATGTGGCCTAAGCCTAATATCAATGGAGAAAAAAATACTCATAAAACTAAAGCAGAAGGGCACACTTTACGATAGTGTCATTGAAAAAATTACAAAAAAACTGTATTTTTTTCTATTATTTTTTTTCCATATACAGCACACCCAACATCAACACCCACCGTACACCTCTGGTGACCTAGGTTGATGCAATTCATAGTGTATCATTCCAGAAAAATATCCCACCATACAAGGACCTTCTTTATTTAATAGTGATAGTCGAGGGGTCGGAATAGGAACATCTCCAGAAGAAAGATATTGTTTTTTTTCGTAGAGGCATTGTGTATAGAACCCATTTTTTATCTTCAGTTACAAATCGGCGTTACGGATCGGCTTCATACCGAGACGAAAGAGACGTGCAGATAATACGCCGTCTTCCTTAATTCACGAGCAACCTAAATTCCTTGCCTTTACAATTTTCCTATGCGACGAAGATGGTCCTAAACTGTAGATGATGCAGAACTGTAGAATTATTTGACAAGGATCTGAATCCGTTATCGCCCTCAGGATATCATCATCTCAATTTTGGGGTCGTCCTCTTCGTGCGACGTCTTTGAGATTCTTGTTTCCATTTTTAAACTTTTTAAACCACCAATGACACTTGTTTAGTTTCAGAATATTCCCGTGAGTATTGTTTTATTTTACTGCTTCGTTTGCCTTTATTCCTTGATCGCAAGTATGCTTCTTCTTTTGTTGGTCTTGGCATCTTTCCACCTAGGTAGAAAAAAAAATTAACCGAAAAATAAATTTTACAACCATGGCTTTAACGTAATAACAAGACTTACGTCTTATCCCATTGAAGAAATTAACGATATTTCCTTACCAGACAATAACAGGACCCGCCCTTGGTTCATATTGTTCTAAGGAATAACACAACTGTAACGTCCTCCACACTAAATAGTTGTCGAATGACTGACAGGTCACTTATCTATCTAGTGAAAACAAAAATCTCCTTATCGAGTGACTCACTGGAAGTAAATCCAAACAAAAGAAACTTTCTACCTAAACCGGACGTTATTAATGACTTAACCTAATATCTTGTTTCTTGACATAATTTAATAATTTATAGCTGTGCTTGAACAAAAATAATCTAATAATTAAAACAGGTCTTTTAAATTAAGTTTATATAAAATAATAAACATTTTTTTACAATTAAAAATATATATTAAAGAGATCAAATTAAATTAAATTAATTGCTAATTATTTTATTAGTTTTAGACACTTTCGAATATATTGTAGAAGCAGAGTTTTTTTTTATAAAAATCAACTTGAATGAATTATTCTTTGCTTTTTTAAATGTTATTGTTGAGTGTTTAATCAAAAAATATTTGACAATTTTATGAATCCTTGACCCGAAATATTATTTTTATACTTGAACAATATATCAAAAATAATAATATCGTGTTACATGTTGGTGATCCTTTCTGTGATAACAGTTTTGATAAAAGTTCGTATATTGTATTTTTAATAACCAGTCGTTGTTGTGCAAACAACGATGTTAGGCTGTGCCAAAATATTTTTGGCGATAGCCTTCTTCCAAGTCTGTGTGGCGGAAGCAAGGTTCAGACGTCATTGGCCAATACCCAATCCAGAACATGATCCAGCTAACCAAGGCGGAATGAGTCCCCACCACGGATACCACCATCAAACAGAAGGACAATATCAACCACAACCAGGTGGACATCATGGTGGATATCATGGAAGACATCATCGTCCATACCACGGTTTTCATCATCATCGACATCATGGTTTTGACCATCATCATCAGCCTTATCTTCATTCCCATCATTATAATCATCGACCTCACCACTTTGGACATCATCATGGAGGTTATCCCTTTCAACACTGTGGCAGTGGTGGCAGTAGTACACTACATCCACCTACATATCAAACCACAGACAATGGTCTTGAACTCAACAGTCGTGAATCGTCAACAATCGACCTTGACGAGCTATTTGGAAGGATAACAAAAACTACTCCAAAACCTGTCAAAACAACAACAGAATACGAATTCGATCTAGATGTACGCCTGGCCTAAACATTAATAAATATATTATAAATAATATTTTTTTTATAAATTCGAAATAAAATGTAATTTAAAATATAAATTAGAAATATATTCATATTATTCTTTATTTCTCGTATCTTTATTTCGAAAACGTCATAACATTGATTATTTCATTCAGTCCGTACACTTTAACCTTTGATTTATATTTAGCTGTTTTATCAGTGTGTTTTCAACTAGAACATCGTATTCAACTGTCGATGATTTTATTAACCTAAAAAGAATTTAATATGTATACCTTAATGGATCGTTTAAATACATTAAAAACTCATAATTTTTTCTTCATCGAACATTACTGGATTTAGATTATTTAATTCAATATTTTATTGATATATTCTATTAATCTAAATAACAACAAAAAAGAGACGAGGTTAGGTTCAACGCCAACTGTAAAAAATGTTTTGATATACATCATTTTAGTAATAGTTTTTAATATTAAGATTTTTTTTTTTTTGGGACAATTTGCCGAAATTTTATAAAAGGTCGTTTCGAACAAAAACCGTCTTAACTTTATTATTAATCAATATATTGAGCTAAAAATTAAACTGCTATAACTTAAACATTTACTGGATAGTAAATGCAATTAATAATGTTTTTAACTTTAATAAAACATGGTCTTTTGAATTTTGGATGTTGAATATAAACGGTTTTTGTTTGATTTTCACGGTAATTATTTTATCTACAACAGCTTTTATTTTATTTACAACAGTTTCTACTATTATCTTTATCACTCAATTCTGAATGACTGACTTCATAAAGTTCACTTATAAAACTATCCTGTCCCATTTTTCAGAATTAAAAAAAAATGCACAAAACTGTTAAATTGAATGATTTCTCTGTATCTTTTCGCTTATAACTGACATAAAATTGTCAAAGTCTTCGTGAAACATGTATGAAACATGTAAAATCCCAAATTGAATCTATGTTGGGTTTGAATATGAAACAATAAACAAAATCTTTACACTTAACTTCTGTGTGCCATAAAATATTTCGATTAGATGCTTTTAATTTCACTTACCCTAAATGTTATTAACAATTAAACAAATATTTACCATTAAACAATTTCTAAAAACACAAAAAAATATTTGAAAAAAAAAACGTTGTAAAAGTTACGGCCGATAAAACGCGTAGTGTCGTCTAGCGTGTGAAATGCGCGCCCCGGACATACACAAAAACGATTTTGTGGTGGAATCCACGATCCCCGTAAGCAATGTGCAATTTTAACATAATCGCAAAACGTATTGATATTTTTTTATATTTAAATTTATTTATTTATTTATTGACTACAATGAATTAATAGCATGACAGAAAGAATCCAAAGCGCCATTCGTCCATATAAAGATTTTTGATAAACATTTTATACATAATTTTATTTATATATTATACACTGTAAAGATACAATTAATATTCCCCCAAGTGTCGAACCACGACACAAGTTAATTGGTAATTGTTTATATTATTTCAGTTGGATTGAAATAATATTATTTGTTTTATAAATA
>JAGXCT010036782.1:0-31166 GCA_022495035.1 Philopotamus ludificatus
TTGCATCAAAATCGACTGATTTTCATAATTTGTTAAATTTGGCACGGAATTTGACCATTTGCTGAAATTGAATAAAAAATGACCCGTGCCAAAAATAGCAGTAAGCCACCGCCGATCCACACCCTAAAATTTCGGAAACATTCAAATAGCATCTACCTAAAGAAGGGGAAAAGCCTCACTCGAATATTAAAAACATATGGCGAAAATGTGTTGCGATGTAGAAACGAACGAACAAATAATGAAAAAAAAATGCGTTAAAATATATTCCAAAATTTGAAATGATCTGTCAAACAGTCAAATAATTTATTTGGAATATTTTAATTACCCAGTGGTATTTTGCAAATTTTGATGCATAAATTATGCTCGAGTTTTATAAGTGGGCTCGTGAACCGACGGTCTTCGCTCTGCCGGCATAATTTGACTTAATTAGTATCAGGGGACAGCAACAATAGTGTATATCCAGTCATTATTATGTCAAAATTTATTTAATTAGCGGCAGCAGAAAATCAGAATAAATTCGCAGCAATAATAAGTGCCATGAAAACGGTTTCATGTGAAAAAAAATATGAATTATTCATCGTGTGATTTGTTGAAAAATTTATGAAGTCGTACGTTACACAGGACAATGGATGATCTAAAAATTTGTATTGGAGTCTCTTTTGAGGCTTAGGAAATAATTCACAAGCGATATCAAATAAAAAACGGATTTGTCAAATATATTGACAATTTTATATGCATACGAATGAATGGATGTTGATATTTTTGATTTACACGCGCTGAATAAATATTTTCCTCACGTGAAAATTTATTATGTTTTCTAATTACATTAAAAAAAAATGTCGTACATATTTTACATTATTGTTTAGGGATTTCTAACACAGCATTTCTAATGCAAATTGCATTTAAGAATTTATTATGTAATCAACATTATTCATCTAACTAGTTTTCGGAGCTTTGAATTTTTTAAGCGAAAAAAAATCCTCGACTTTGTCATGAATTTCATATTTGCTTTGCCTAATCAGAGCTGAATACATTATTTCATTGTCGCCGTGTTGTCATTCGCTGGTAAAAAAAATAATAAAACGGTGTAGCACCCCTGGTACGATCCCATCAGCATCCATGGATCTAATGAATACAAATGACGGCAGAGAATCATGATTTTTCGCGACAATTTGCCTTGTAATTATTCGGACGCGACAACAAACACCTGCTAATTTATTTAACGGCGGAATATTTTTTAAAAAAAAATGTATATAATCTTTCGTAATTGCACGCTCATGGAATAACTTGATCATCTCGAGTTTTTTTAATTACTTAGGGTTAAAATTGAAATGCCAACGAGAAACGCGAAGGAATAATTAAGTATAACATTTAGTACTGGTGTGCCGGGGAAATCGTCGGGGTTCACTTTAATTTGCGAAACCACGGGTTGTATACTGATTATACGCATTTTTGATAGCGAAACATCAGAAAAATATAATCACCAAATAATTGGGGCATCAGCATTGTTTTATATTTATATACTGTATGTTAAATAAATATATATTTAACAATTATAGATTAAAAATATTATTTTAATGCCATTTTGAACAATTATTAATAATTGAAATCACTGCAATTTTGAACAAAAAAATGCTCAGAAATTATGATTTTGTCATCCAAAACTGAAAGAAAGCCAAATAATTGTTACAACAGCGATTAATTGGTTTCGAAGGTTTTTGCGTAAGTTAAAAAAAAGTATAAATTTTAGCATTTTTGGCAAAAATATGTTTTAGTTTTATAGGATATGTGAAAATCAATTGATCTAAACAAATACACTCAAGAAAATTATTTATCGCACATATTTATTTGACATATTGCACATAACAGAATCTACATATATATATTTATGGACGATCTACTTCAAGTAACGACCCAGTGTTATTTATCTTTTAACCCTTTTCTTTTCTTCATAAATTAAAGTGTAACATGCCATAACCTTATACACTGCTTTTGTACCTTTCACATATCGTTCGGGATCAAGGTCTTTAGCTTCGAGACCAACTAATCCATCCCGGATTATATTTAAATATATTAATAATAAAAATAATTACTTGGGATGTTCAATTAACTCAACTTCTGAAAAAATATCTTGTTTTCGCCCATCCTTAAGCTCCATTAATACATCATTGTTCATTTCCGCTGAATGACTATTAATCAAACTAGCAAAATCGTCGTCCTCTAAATTGAAATTTAGTTCTTTGGTCATTCAACAAGATCTTGAATAACTACGTCAACTTCATTAGTTGGTGTACTACTTTCCTCTATCAATCAGAAGATGAGCTTATTTCATATTTTACTCTTGGTAGATATTACAACTTTACTCCAGTCATCACCAATATTTATAAATGTAGTACAATAGCTTTATAAATGTAGTACTTTTTCTTTGGGTCCACGATTTTCCACTCTGTCCATCAACAGCTCTAACTGCTTACTCAAATGTAAACATTTTTTTTAACTCGCGTAAGTCCGAAATCGCGTAAGTAGACATCTTATTACTATTATAGTTTCAATTTATATTTGGTAATGATTCAAAAGATTATTATTATTTAATAAATGAATCTGTCATTAACCTAATTCAGCCGATGAGTACCCTAAGGTTTTCTTGAATAAATCTTTTAATATAATTTCTACATGTCAAAAACTTTTTGTATTTGTCTAAAAAAGTCTAAAAAAAAATTATAAATAATCATTATCTCTTATTGTTTGCAATTGTAAAAAAAATAAAAACAACAGTATTCTTGAAGATAAACTTGTAAATAGACCGGTGGGGTGTCTTCAATCTGTGGCGGGACATCGCCGGGTGTGCGTGTCATGCTGGTTAGTAGAAAAATTCAAAATATTGACTAAATTTTGAAGCATATCATGAATAACTATTTTTATTCTTAGAATAGTTATTCATGATATATCCATTTTTTTTAAAAAACTTAAAAAATGCTTGGGTTCTTTTTTCAAATATAAATAGACTTATGGACGCGGTTGTTTTCAAGCCGCCGTGACGGATGTGTTAAAGGAATATTGGGAATATTTAAACAATCAAGTTATTTTTTACTGTGCAATTTTATGATGAAAATTAATATCCTCTTGATACATGAGATTAGGGCGCAGAACAAATCCTCGCATCATTATGAATATACTACAAAGTTAAAACAGCGTCATCATAACCTTGCCAATATTAATCAAATTACCATTGTGTTAAACGCATGAAAAATATCACTATGTTTAAATAAAAAAAATGAAAACCATGCATAATAAAAGATTTAAAAATTCCATCATCACCTTTAATATATTTTTCACTGAATCGGCCGGATATTGATTAATACGTTTTTGAGGCATGACCACCATCGACCGGAGACTGATTGATCAGTTTTTCGGAGCTCTATTTTTATCGGCTATTTGTTTATTTAAATACATACGCTAACGAAAGTTAAGGGCAGCATACTAAGAATGAAATTCATTTATTTTTTACAGAATAAATTACATCTTTCACCCGTATCAAATCATATTTCCTACAAAAATAATATTTCGAGTGGCTGCCTTTGTTCATAAATAAACTCCCATAACATGTGACATTGAGACACATATGTTAATAAGTGTTGGGGTGCAGTGGTGCTCAATTTATTTAAATTTAATATATTCGTTGTACATGCAAATCTTTTTCATTTAGGGTGTATGTATTAGGTAATAGATTAGATTAGTAGTTTATTAGAAAGAAATAGAGTAAACGAGCATTTAGTATTTTTTTTGCGCATATTAATAGTCATTATTAATATTAACACAGGATTGAGACTGGTTCATTCGGCGCAAGAACATATTTTTTTCTTAAAATACATGATTTTAAAATATATTAATATAAAGTTATACTGTTTTATGAGAAGGGGAAATTGAGAGGCAAGGTAGTTTGGCATAAATGGTTCGTGGCATATTATATTGCTGACCAGGTCCATGTGTCCGATTAGAGATTAGGGAGAGTGTTCATGAGGAGAGGACAGGACCACAGCACGTGACTGAAGTACTTGACAAGCAAATTCACACGAATAGTAAGACGTTTCTGGATTAATCTTTTAAAACATCAATCACATTTTATTAAAAGATGAGTTTTTAATTACTGAAAGTAGATACGCAAAGCAAAGCATTATTATCGCTGAATTTAATTTATGATAGGTGAATCGTTGAAAATAGTTATGACTACAATTGATTGATCTTCAATATGATGTCTCTTATATTTTTGAAAGAGATCGGTTTAGTTCAGTGATTGTTAACCATTGAACTTTACGGAAAAAAACTCCTTAAATATGTATTTATAATTTTATGATATTTGCAGCTCTAGTAACTTTTTCATTATTTATTTACAAGTAATAGCCCCATGGGGCCCCAAAAGGACCTTGCTTATAATTTTATAGAATTTTGTTTTGTTTTATATTTTATATATTATTTATATAAGTATCATTTATAAAAAAAAAATACAAATCGACTATAAAAGATTAGAGACTGACTTATAAGTATGTTACCTACAAGCCATAACACTGGTTGTTTGTTTATGTTTATTACTAAGAATATTTTCTTAACTATTACATATTAATACATTCTTTTTTATAATTCGTACTCATCCTTAGATAACCGACAACAACCTCTCCTCCTCCTCCAATTATATGATATTAGGAGCCTCTGAAATGTAATTAGCATCAGGTCATAAAAAGTCACCATCCGTCACTGGCTACCTACTTCAGCTGTCAGTCGGTTTCTGTTATTGTCTTTAATATTTTTTAACGCAGAGAATAAGATCTCACTTTTCTTTAACTGAGGAAAAAATTGTGAATAAAGCCATCGCTACATTTTATAAAGCCAAAAGTGTCCGCATGCAATTTTTAACGTAATAATTTTAGGTTACTGAATCTAGATTAATAATAATATTAGCAAGTCACAGTAATATATTAAATATTATATTATACAATAATATATTAAATATTATTATTAATCTGGGTGTCAAATGCTTTCTAATTTCCTCTATAGTCCCTCTCGCTTGCCTAGACTTGCAGTATTGTATTTTTATTTTGTTTTATTCAGTATAACTTTGCCTGCAGTCTTCACAGAATTAAATGATTTAATAAAAATTATGGTCTTAATCAAAATTATGAGATAAGAATGCATTTTAAAATTTACAAAGGCTTTCATTTATCTGAAAATTGTATTAAAGAATTCTATATTTATCAAGTGCTCTTTATAAAATATAACCGTGCGTAGAATTTATATATTTATTTAAAAAAATATTAATATATAACGTGTACATACAAAATACATCGAAATTTGTGTATCTACTACATGCATATGTATTTTTCAATTTATACCCAAAAAAAATATGATGAATTATATATGTATTTAGATGCGGAAATTCGACCCCCTTTCACGGTCCTGTGGAACGGATCGTACAAAAACAAATAACGCCGATTACGAATCGATGCCGATTTAGGGGCTATCCATTGAATCGCGAAAAAATTTCCAGCGAAACAATATTTTCCGATAATTTCGACATTAATTCCGTTGAAAGGTTTGCTTTATAATAATGTTGATTGTTTGTGTCAGAAAAAGCCAGCCAACACTTTGACACTGATTGAAAAACCAAACTGAAATTTTCCAGCGAGTTCCGTCTATTGATTGCGGTGATTATTTAAATTAACACGTTCGTTTACATTACTCGTAATTCCGGGAGACTGGATCAAATATTTAGTCGGCCTTTGTGATACGTGCCACATTAAATTTTGCACATAATTTTATAACGATAACAGTTAAAATAGTTTGTGCCTGGAGAGCAATAATGTGTAACTTTACACGTACCGTGGATACGTGATGGGAAAAACTACGACACGTAAAATGAAAATTCTACATAAAACTAATCCGATTAAAACTGGTAATTTTCTTAAAATGTATCATTATCAAATACATAATATAATTACATTTCTAGATAGGCATTATCAAAATTAACTTTAATTATAGTAATAAATAATTATAATAGACCGGGATACGTATGGAATTATATACAAGGATATAAACTGAATAATGGAAATTTATGGGAACGACGTCAAACACAAACGCAAGTTTATTCACTCGTTACCCCAATGAACAATAGAATCGTATTGCCATAAAGATTCTATCATTTACGTTTTACGATATATCTGGATAATAATCTGGTACACAAATAAATTAATATACCAGCGGTGCAAGACCGATGGATACGAATTCGAACGGCATCGAACACATTTTTCGATCCCGCTGTCGAAATGAGTTTGATACACCTGGAAATGTTACGTGTATTTTTCATTTCAATACGTGAGTATTTTTTGGCAGAGTTTCAGATAATTGCATCTGCCGCTCACCGCCAAAGAGAATGTGATATTTCAAAAATTTATCGCGGAAATGTGGGCTCTGCGTATAATTTTCCAATTTCCATGGAAATTTTAATTGGGGTATGACAGTCTTAACATTTAATAAACTAAATTACGAATGTCTACTGTAAACTCCCCACCCGAATCGCATTGTATTTAAAATCACATTAACCCCCACAACCCTCGAACGCCACAAATTTACCTTGAATAATAAATAATTAAATTAATGTTAAATAAATTAATATACATAAACTAGAATGCTTAAAAAATATATATAGCCATACATAAAGTCACGAATTTAGTACTGTGGGTCACTTTAGGGTTAAACTTCGTCCTAAATTTTATACGGACTCTTAGACCGGTACAAACTAAACGAAATTTGTACGGATAATAAAGTCACATCTGTTGCATATAAAACAGAACGACACTTAATGAGGTTAATGTTTAGAATCCACAGAATATAATTAAAAGATTTAGCTAAATAAATACATGTAATATTTCTTTACGCGGAATTTAAATAAAGCGGAAAAAATGAGGTTTCTTTTTATTATGACAATAAGTCAAAACAAACGTTTTTATACTTCTTTCGTAGAATTCCAGCGGTTATTTTTTTCATTAAAAAACTACTCGGTGAAATATGTTCAGTATTTATAATATTTAATCTTGTAATAAATCTATTTACATAAAGATGTGATAGTCTGAAGTTGCAATATCAGATGAATATGAGTATTTATCATTAATTGTTTCTTAAAACTGATCTCCTTTTGGTTTCTTTCCTAATATCTTTTTAAATACAAGAGAAACCTTTTTTATTCAATGATGGCCCAAGAGTAGCCACTGTTCAATGAAAGTCATTGTTTTTTTTGTCACTCTTAAGTTAGTGTAAAAGATAGACTTTTAATCCCCAGTAACAATCCTTTTTAGAAACGGATCAGATTTTTATCTGGATAGTAAAGATAAAAATATGTTTTTTCGTTGTTCTAAGGCTGTTTGAGAATGTGTTAAATTCTTTGTTTATTTTTTTCTGTTCCTTTTAAAATTATTCTTAATTATTGACCATGGACAGTCGAGGTCTAGTGGCAGTTTCTTAATTATTTTTGACAAGAATCGAGCTCCACTAATGAGTTTAAAGTGGAATCATCGTTTATAAGTGATTACCCTGATATAAACTTAAGAAACCATCTATAGCACTGTCGAGGATTCAACATGTCTCTTTAAATATTAAAAATGGTCTAGGCAGCTTCATTTGATTTCAATCATTTACAAAATAAAAAAATATCAAAACCGAACGTTAAAACGGGGTCAAACTAGTTTCAAAGTAACTAGACAAAAATTACATTACTTTTCGCATTACATTATATTTTGAGTGATTATCGTATTAACGAACTGGTCTGTTTAATAAATTATATTTAATTTGAAAGCATAAGATTCCAACAATATTTTGATTGCAGATAATATCTAGGCTAGATAGTCTCTCTTATCTAATCTCGGTTTAGGTCAGCGTTTTAATAAAGGTTTATTACAATTATTAACCATTAATGGTAGGTCTTGAATCGGAATTTAACAATTTCAAAAAAATATCTGAACTGTGAAGAAAGATAATAGAAAATTATTTTATAGTATAATACTTCACGTTAAAATAATTGTCATTTTTTTCCGGCTAACCTTATATATCTATATGTTGAATAGATATTGATGCTCTGGCTTATATAAAAGGATGAAAGCCTCAAATAAGCCGCTTTTCACATTTTTAAATCCTAGGTACTAATGCATACTGCATTAAAAATATTCTGAATAGCGTAAATGCATTTTTTTATACGAAAGTTTTGTAAAAAGAAGTGTTTATATCACCATAAAAATAGTATCAATAATATTAATAAATGACAAATTTGAGTAAATAAAATATTTGATATTTTTGGCAATATTATTGCTCAATATATCAGAAAAACTTGATGGCAGACATTAGTTGTACACCTGCAAAAGAGCAGATATTTGAACACATTGAACAGACAGTTTCCCCTCGAGGATGCATCGCTGAAATAAATATCTATATCCATACAGCGAGAAAGGTTTTATTATGTGGAGGAACATAAAAATGTATGGGCATATATAGATAACGCATTAGGCCAGAGAAATATTAGATATACTCTCTGCCATATACTGACTCATGTATCAAATGCTGCGATACGATCGGAAAATATATTAAATGTATTTATTAAAAATATATATATATAGGATCTCAAATGATGTGTAAATATTTATTTTTCATTTCAGTTGCCTCCATATACCTCCCTCTCATACACGCCGACTAGGTGAAAAATTGATTTCATATATTCTTTATTTTCAAGTTTACATTACTCGAGCAGAGAAACAGTAGTTGAAGATAATTTTTCCAGCTGAAATTTTCCGTTATTCCGGTCTGTGTCACACGCAGGCTAGCTCATTTTTTCACAAAGTTATACGCGAAAGCAAATTGTTGTCATTTAAAATAATATTTTATTAGTATATATTATTACGATAAATATGATAATAACGGAGATGGATCCATATTAAGACATGATGACGAAAACAATTTTCATTTTTTATTCGTGAAGCTATATTTAGATAAATTAATAAAAAATATAAATCTGCATGAATAAAATATAATTATATTTTTTAGTGTTATTACAAGATTAACCCTAAAATTGTAATTACGGTAATCATTCAAAAATGATTAAGCGCAGGTTGAATAAAAAGCAGGGCAAACATTACATCTACTCGTTTGCCCTAATAATTAGATAACGGCAATTAAGTACGGGCGGCATCTCCTCCAAGTGTGTTCGTAATGGCCATTTTTTGTGCAAAAATTATAATTTTAATCGACGCAAAAAAAAAATTACGGAACAGCATTGGCCTGCGTGACCGCTTCCACACTTTGCCGGGTGCAATCTGAAAAAATCTGGCTGAACAAAAAAAAAGTGCGCGGGAAAAGGCAATTTGATCCTGGCCGTGAACAAAACCAGGTCCGGCACGCCACAACAGGGGGCCATTGAGGCAGAAACAAAATAATACCAAGAATATTCCCTCTTGAGAAAAATGAGTTATTTTCCACACTCAATTAAACACTCGGCTGAAATATTCTCTTTTTTTTCAGCAACCGCGCTTTTCACACACCACTTTTCGTCCTTTGTTTGGCTTCACCCTTTTCCCGAAATTGAACATCGTAATTTAGGCGAATCGGCACCAGTAGGGGGGGGGGGTGCTGGGGGGCTTTTAAATTACACATACGTACGCTTCCTGGAATATATATTATAATTGGATCGCTGGTAATTTTATATAGAAATCCTACGGAGAATTGAAAAATATAAGGTATAAAAACATTGGAGAAAACCGAAAGCTCGATGATTTTATTAAAACAGCTAAAAAATATTTTTACATGGATTGAACCAGAAAAATATTTTTTTTAGAATTTTTAGTCTTTTATTTTCCATGACCAATTTGTACGCTCACGTCGTGAGGATATTTATTCGTTGTTTGTATGTGTCATTGATCCTTCTTCATAGTCAGACTCCATATCGCTGTTTGACTTATATTTAAATCTAAATATAGGTTCTTCTAATTTGTTTAAGACGTTGCTTTACAGCTATTCGCTCAACAATAATTTTAAACTTATAAAATCAAATCAAATAAAGAAAATCAACCAACATGATGTTTTAAGTGAGAATAGGTAAATGTATCTTTGTTACCATTGTTAACAATTTATTACAACATGAAGATTTTGTAAAATAAATGATCGACGTATTTTATGTATAAAAAAAGTAATATCAAGAAAACTATATCTATATTTATAAAACTGTAAGCTCGAAGTAACGCGACTTATAGGGGTAAAACTTTGCATATAAATATTGTTTAATTGGAACCGACGACTAACAACTTCTTCAACCCTACCCAACTTAATCTAACCTAACCAACCCAACCCAACCCAACCCAACCTAACCTGACAACCTAATGTCAATTAAATTTCATGCAAAACTTCTTCATAACAAGCTATTTTTTATTCCATGGTCTCTTTAGATTCCATGGTATAAAATATATAAAACTATGAATAATACAATTTTAAAATCTTATTATTTAAGCTTCTTTCGAGCTTGTCATTGTTATGTGCTTTTCTGTTTTTGGTCAATAGTCACGGATAATTTAGTGACGATTTGTATATCAATTTATGTCAAATTTACACTAAATGAATGGAACAGTTCGTTGACATCATCACTACTGACTTCCAAATCTAATTGTCGGGTAAGAACTTTAGAAACCTTAAAGCCTGGAAAATGCGGAGTGAGACAAAAGTTTCTGAAGTTTTTTTAAAATAGTCCAGTTCCGTTAAATATCATTTCAATTTTATGGCACCTTTTTTTATATTGACCAGGAATGCAATTTTATCACCAAGTATTCGTAAAGTTAAAATTATTATTTATCGGACACAATTTTATTCACCATCTATTTTGCTTAGATATATTTACAAACATTGTGTCACAATCGAATAGACTCAAAAAAATGCAAATAATCTTGTCCAATTAATCTTTTAAAATACATCACACACCATTGTAAAATATTAGAATTTAATCTCAATAAATAAAGAAGGAAAAGATTGATCGATTTTGTTATATATTTATTTTAATTATATAATCCTTTACTTCAAAAATAGTATGAGTTTTGTATATCTAACTTTAATAAATATTAAAATATTTAATTTAGAAATTCCGCCAAAAAGCAATGATAAATAGTGCGATAAGTTTAAATTATTTAAAAAATATTGTCTCAATAGCTTAAATTGACTGAATCCACTGTTACTTGCAACATAATTTTCATATTTCTTTGCCTTCCCAGCTTTTATCTCAAAAATCGATTCAGCTTGATGTTCGATGTTCTGATCATCTTGACAAACGAGCGAAATTAATAAAGTATAAGCTACTTAATATATATTATTATATACAAAACAAATTAGACATTAGAAAAAATGACAAAACGACATCTTTGAAGTCTTACAAAGATTACAGATGCATCGTGGAAAATGCTAAATGAAGTAATTAGACATGATGAAGTTGCATACAATCGAATAGAGCCAGAGAATAAAATTGCATCTTATCTGGAGGACGAGAGTTTAAGAAACATTTAAGATGCTGTAGTATAATAAAATAAAATAATAATATTTCATACTCAACTATATAAAAATAGTGGAATAGTAGAATTCATTATATGGAATATTTATTTCTACTATTAATATTAAATTGCAAAATAAAAGACCATCCCTATGTTAGTTTTATAGAATAAGCTGTTTCTTCTCGGCGAAGACAGAAAGCAGTTCGCCACTAAAACACACACCATATATACGTGGATACTCCAACACGGGCATTGAATAATAAAAAAGAATTAAATCAATAAAAATGGTATAAAACGTATTTAGGGATGGAAAGACCACGAAACGCAGAGGAAGGTTTCGAATATTTTTTTTATCTTGACATGCGATTTATATTCAATAATATTATATTGAAATACGTTCGAATATTTTCTCCGTTCCGTTTTAATACAGTAATGTTTAAAAAAAATGTGAATTTATTAGATCGCATGGGAAACTGTATTATGCGTAGAAAAAAATATATAAAACACTATAAAGTGAAGAGACAATTAATCACTAAGTACCACGAATACACGTCACGTCTATCCCTTTGTGATATCCATTGTGTTATTCGAGCTTTTACGCGACTAGACTAAGATCTACTAACGATTTTTCCACGAAATAACCGGATATTCTTCTATATAAAAAAGTAGACATGGCGTCCTTTTGTAAAATCACAGAAACGTGCGTCAATTGCTCGCTGCAAATTCTTAGAATACATTTAGCATTTAATCAAATAATAATTTCCGTTCAAAACGTCAATGGACCAAGTCCCTCAACTTCAGTTCCATTCGACGATTTACTCGGAATAGTTAACAAAAGCTCTATGAAGTTGACGCGTGTAACTAAAGTTTTCATACTTTGAACTGTTCACATACTATAGTCACATCATAAAGTTTTAATAAAAATAAAATATATAACGATTATATTTTATTACATTGTTTTAATGCTGTATAATAAATGAAAACATGTCGGATTACGATTTTTTATGAAAATGTGTTTTTAACGGACCGGACTGGAGATGTAATGGAAAATTTATTAATGGTATTAATGTCGGGACATAATTCTCTTTTTTTTGTTGACTTATTCTATGTATATGTCTGCCCCTACGATGTCATTGTGCTTAATCGTCGGCCATTATTTAGATAAAAAAAATTGCCAATGACATATAAATCTCTAAAACTTGTTATTAATAATAATAATTTTGCGAGCATAATTAAATATTTTTTCTTGCTAGTTCAGCGTCGGTTCTAATTTGTAGCTAAACAATTTTCTCGGTCATTTAATGAAATTTTCTCCACTCGCAGTTCTCGAGCACAGCATACTTTTGCCAGGTGTAATTTGACTCGTATGAAAAATCGCGTGCTTAATTTCAGGAATGTAGCGTAAAAATTGTATAAATTGGGGGAAAATCTTTTCTCCTAAAAAAAAACTCAGCACAGCTTTTTTTCTTTTGATGAATCGTTCGATGCTTGTTTGCGGGGCGAAATGTAAAACATGCTCCTGATGTCTCTTTTACGACCACTTTTTGCTGATTTGTCCAATTTCCTATGTCGGCATCGATACTTTTATGCGTTTTGCGAATCGAAAAAATCGACAACTACAAATCACGCTTTGATGACGCAAATTTCATTTGCATATTCGATGACAAGAGGATATTCGCGATTTGGCATTCAGTTTTTATAGACGAATCCAAACCAAAAAAGCATATCTTGAATATATTTTCGATTCAAAATATGCAAATTCTCTCATATTATCCGAATAATTAAATGACCGATTGGTGTTCAGGGACAGATATTCCGAGGACGTTATTATGAGCATGTCCATGCTATGTATGTATGCAGAATATAGAAGCACTTGTATCCATAATCCACTCAACCAGGTCAGTCAGGTGGAATTGTGATAAAGCTGTTTGTAGTATGCTGCAGTGGCCGTTGATCTGTTCTATCTATGCAGGAAATTGGGATACACAATTTTGAATATATTGATAAATATTTCTACAGATTGACATTTTAACCTATTCAATATAATTTATTAGAAAAATATAAAAAAATAATAAGGCCATAGAATCTTTATAACATTAAAAAATTATAATCATTACTCAGGGACCGAGAATATTTAGATTACGCAAAGCATTGCAAAATTAAATGTTTTAAACACTTATATTTTATTATTTAGACAATTAATCAATTAAAAAAATAAAGAGTATAAAATGTGAAAAAATATCTGAACGTATATCTCTCCCGATTTTCGTTATCATGATTTACGGCTTAGTAAATGTTAATACAATCTATTCGAAATGAGAAGCTATCGTAAAGTGTAGAAGATTACTATCGCCTTTTGCACACTATCATGGGATAAAAATGGAAAGTTAACAGTGATTAGAACGAAAGAAGCTGTCGTGGCTCTGCTATATTCTCAAAGGCTTTCGTCCGAAAATGGACAAGGCACGTGAAGAAGAAGATGTTAGTTAGTTTAATACTAGCTATCTATAAAAAAAATCGATTTTCTTATTACATCGATACAATTTATCTCATTGGATAAATACAACTCTCTTGCATCTATGATATTTCTGAACAGTTAAACAATCTCAAAATGTGTCGCAAATGTTTTTCGTTGCAGTTGTTGCATTATTTTTTTAATAGTATTCGTACATTTCTATTAAAAAATACCCTCCAGATGTAAACTGATGAATACAGCCGATTTATATTTGCCTCATCATGTTATTTATTGAATATAAGTTAAAACCATTTTTAACCGAATAAATTCTATTGGATAACATAAAAATATTTATAAACGCAGACGAAACTAATAAAATATCATTTAATCTGAATATATTTGATCTATTTTCTACTTTGAAAAGTTTTGCTATATTTTTCATTAATACACATTTAATAGTTGTATTAAAAAATGCCATAATTTCCATTATTTGATCCCGTCAGGTTTTAACACTATAATAAAAAAATATTTTATAGAATATAGTCGCATTTTACTATGGACAATCAATTGTGCTTTAAGCTCCCTATTTAAAAAAAGTTTTATTCATCCAGCATTATTTTATTTTTCAATTTAAAAATATTGATATTTACCCATCTATCTATTTACGTGATAGATACGTTCTATGAAAAAGTAAACGAAAACCGCGCAAAAATAGACATGAAACTTATACAAAATGTATTTTTTTCCAACCTTAGTCAAAATATCTTAAAACGCCCTTTCCTCTAAAGATTAACAGGATTCCTGATTTAATAATTAGATTATTTAAGCAGTTTTTTTGTGAATGATCAGGTGCTTTTTAATACAGGGTTTTTTAATCATTAATCAGTCCTCCTTCGCTTCCTCTAAATTGCCGTCCAAAAGAGCATTCAACTTTATTTCGCTTGGCAAATGTATTTTAGATTTACGAAATATCTAAATTGACCTTAAAAATATTAGAATTTTGAAGGACACAGCGATTTAAAGGAAATGTTAAGGAGGGTTGACTGTATTTTTCTGTTTCTAAAACAACAGTTAAAATCAATCTTTAAAAAAATATGTCATCATCCAAGCCTTTTTATCAGCCCTCCAATGTACAGGACAATGGTCCATGTAAATCTTGACCAGAAAACTCAGTTGATCAGATAATATCTTCATCTGATTCTTTCCTACCTTGAAGCCACTGGCAGTTTTTTTCTTATATGGATAAATAAGATTCATTGGCATTATATACCTGGCCAGGTGTGTATTCCGAATTATAGTATTTTTTTATAAAAAAAATATTGCACTTTTCGCAGCTTCTGACATAATATTAACAAAACTATCATTTATGAAAACATGTATTTTTCATGAAATCAAATGAAAATAATTTTTAGCATCATTTAAAAAAATATTAAATTAACCACTTAATATAAAAAATATGTATTTTTCACAAAATCAAATAGAAATCGTTTTTATTAAAGTTTATTTATTTGAACTCCTGAAATTTTAAATGGAAAAATGCAAAATATAGTGAAAAAACGTTGACGGTGTCGTTTATTTTTCGAATCGAGAAGAAAATATAGACCAGAAGGGTTTGCCAGGTTTGCCCCTAACAGAGCTTAACGCAACAACCGAAAAGTGCCCTACTGTATACAGTAATATATAAATTTCTATTTATCTCCACTGACTGACAAACAACACTCGTTCGCGTTGGACCAACAGCTAAGATGAGGCTAGCAACCAAGTGGCCAGGTCATATAGAAACCTGCCCGAACAGATTTACGTAGCAAACAAAAAGCGGCCTTCTGTATACGGTAACGAAACATTTCTCTTTACCCCCCACTACCTAGCCAAACAACAACACACGTTCGCGTCAAAAATAGTGGACCACGTGAGAGAGGATACAAGAATGCCCAAACAAGAATACGGTTATTTTCTCATATTTCAGTTAATTATTATGTTTTATTAGAAGAAATGTGTGTGGGACAGTCCCTTGATTGCTCCTAGGGACGACCCCTCCCCCTTCCCTCTGCTTAGGATGATTATATTCTCATGCCTTTTTAATGGGTTTAATTATTATAATAAAATATCGATAGGAATTATTTTTTATGCACATTCTATCCAGATAGAATTTAAAAAAAATATATGTTTTTTAATACTGAAAAGCACTCTCGTGATTAACAGAGTGCTCCATCAAGTTAACAAGCGTCACTACGTATGTATACTATGTATACAATGCTGTCAGGGGATAAACTAATGGATAATAATAAGATAAAATAAGATTTATAGATACTTTCGTTAGCTAACTTTTTTGATTAACTAATTATTTAGAAATAGTTGTTTTCTTTTACTGACGTTAAAAATATGTTTTGATTAAATATCGACGATACTTAACATTTATCGAAGGCGAAGTATATATACCAGAGCATGGCCAAAGTTATTAATCGCCGGTCGTGGTTCTTTAATAAATTTTACACCATTTTATACGGCCACTCTCCGCCTCGACGCGGTGGTAAACGTCCTCGGCCATTATCTGGCATCATTCTGGCCGGGTTTTTACGGTGAATGTGGTACATCACCATTGTGGGTGGTTGTTGGCAGTAAACTTGGTCCTAATCTAACGGCAGATAAACAGTATCGGCCCCATCGCCCCTCAACCCCCAGCGAGACACGGACCCGGGACGCTGCTCAGCTATTCCCGAAGCAAACAACAATAATTATTATTATCGCTATAAAGTGATTCGAGCGAACTGTGCTCAACTTAACACAGAATTTCGGGGCCAATTTAATCGGGCAATAATCGATAGGGCCCGCGTAGACCTCGTGACTACCCCGCGAGCCCGCTCAGATTCCTGAAAGTTATTGTATGTGGAAAATAATTGTATTATTCAGCCATTGGCGTTCAGCGAATGCGATTATTTTGCATTATTATTTAATGTATGATATAGACATGTTGACGTCATATAAGAAAATTATCCAATATCATGTCACGCAATGCGATAAATAAAATACGAAATATATCTATGTAGAGTACATTTGGAAATGATTACTGAAAAAATACGGCAATATTTTATTTCAGTTTCAAAACAAAAAAAAATTGAGAAACCTTTATATAAAGGTCAACTATTCATATACTAAATAATACAAAGCGGTCAATATCGTTCTCAAATTAACAATTACACAGAATTCTTTCCCGATGACCCTTCAGAGATTTATGAAACGATTGAAATGAAACAAATGTAATTTCGTTATGTAATACATTTTTCGAATCAAAACCTAATCCGACGAGATTAGGCGCGGACCATCAAAAGGATAAAATCCTTTAGGGTCTAAAATTTTCGGGTAGGCATCCGTTTGCATGACATCCAAGGATTACCACTTAAAACGACCCGGCGAAATTTTCATTTGGCCCGAATTTTACAAATTGGACGGAATAGACATCGGTATTATTTATACATTCCAATCCTTCGTTTTGATGCGAATATAAAATGGAACAATAAATACTTGGTTGACAGTAAAACCTGTCACGATAGGCAATAAAACTGAGAAACGCCAAAAATATTACCCACCGTTTTAAAAACGGTAAAAACACACGAAGCCGAATAACGTATCGCTCGCCTTATTTAAGCAAGAATATAATTAGAGAATGGTTTTATCATCGCAGGGCACAGAGAGAATGGAAGAAAAATTTTCGTTATAAACTTCTGCGGCCTCCGACACTTGAGCTGTCATTTGCACGCGTGCAAAAAATAAAGACATACAAAAGGGTTAGCATATTACGAAATTATTTACTAAGCGAGTATATAACTCGCTGTTGAATTAAATAAATGCTAAATTAAAAGAAACATGTTTAATAATGCCATAGAATTAATTAATTTATACCCTTTTTTTGATGGCAATGAAGGGTTTTAACCTAATTTAATTTTATATTAAAAATATATATAGATATAATAAACAACTCTACAATATTTTTTATACGTTCACGTCTTCCATTGTTTTCTATTTTTTCGCCCTCTTTTAATTGATCAAAGGATTTTACACTTTCTTTGGCAATTATTGGAGTTTTTTTTCTATTTTTTCATTGTGAGTAAATATTTTATACCTTAATATTTGTACGAGATATAATATTCATTTTATTCGAGACGTATTTTTTTTGATAATCACTATCAAATGACAAAATCCGCAGACATGCGGCAAAATTATATTTAGATCTTCGCAGAGAGACGCGTGAAAAACTTTTTGTCACATTCGAACGGACGTGAAATTCGTAACCGTCTGTAAAATTGCTAACCATCTGTAAAATTTCTGATTCCTTGTTGCGAAACTTTGGTTCGCCGTATTTCGCCAGAGCGCGTGGCGGATTTCCGAACAATAAAAAAAGCTCTTAGAAGATATGCACATGTGTGTGTGTGTGGCGAACAAACAAAAAAATAATGCCGCATACGTTTAGTGTCTCCAGAGATCTCGAAAGTAAAGCGTGATGATGCGTATTCGTGCTCCTGATTTGTTCCCCGGCGGTATTGTTTGGAAGCCACGCGACGCCAACGACGCTCGTTTATTTTTAGTAGCGAGCACTTGCCTCGGCGACAAATGGAGCAAGCCAGCGGTCGGCAACCGAGCAGGCACGCGAGCCACTCGTGGAGCGATGTACGCACTAAACGGTGCCATGGTCTTGTAATCCGATTGCGTAGAACCATGACCTACAGGGTTGAATATGCAATCAATCTCATGTTATATAAAACCTTTAAAAATACAAAGAAATACTGTTTTTGATGTGACGATTTTATAAATACTATAAAAATATGATCGTACCAATAACACGAAATATATCCATGACTGCCACCGGTGGCCGACAAGACGCAGCATCAATGCACCAGTACTCGATTTTTTTAAACATTTATCTAACCGTGCCGATGGAGTCTACTTCAGATCCCAAGATTTTGATTTTTCTGTAGTAACTCTTTTAATATAAATTTTAAATACAGTAAACCCCCCTATAATGTACATTCCTATAACGTCCCGTCCCCCTATAAAGTATTTTTTTAATCGTAAAAATAATTTCGTAAAAAAAAATGGAAATGTTTGATTAACTGATTTCCTTTAAATCAAAAAATAAAATTAAAAAACCTTAACCCCTTATAACGTCCCCACCTATAACGTGTAATAATAGGGGGGCTTACTGTATCACAAACTTTCTGTATTTGTGCTGTTACCGCGGGCGCGATATTTTTTCTAGCTCGCATCCGGTACGATGTGCCGAGTGCAAGTATAACGTGCGATTGACACGTGCTGCAAAAGCTTAGTCTGTGGCGGAACATCGGCGAAAGCATTGTTTTTTACGCGTAATATTGATTAGTAGAAAATCCAAAATATAGACCAAATTATGAAGCATATCAAGAACAACAATTTTTTTCTTGGAATATTCCATTTTTTTTAAATATTGATTAAGAACTCATTAATATCTTGACTTGTAATGCTTGGGGTCCCTGAGGGACCCCCTGACGTCATATGTACAGCGGTAAATTATCAAGTAAAAAAGTATTATTATTCAAAAATTATTTACGTATTATTAGTCCTGTTTTATTTTATTACAATAGATACTTACTTTTACGTTTTTCCCGCATTTTATGTAAAATACTTTAAATTTCAATTAAAAAGAAAAGAAAATTAAATTCACTATTTTCTCTCCAAACTGCACTAGTGATATGCAATCTTTGGGCTTGGGAATAATCCGTGCTTTCAAGCATTATTACCGCAAAAACTTGGTACAAATATTGAAGATCTTAAAAATCAAGGTATCTATTTTAGATGTAATGCATTTCTCTGCTAAATTATGGCTGCAATCGACTAGGAATAGGAAGACGAGATAGAGGATATTTTGGAGCACAACGTCAGTGATAGCTGGAAACTAATTTCTGATGAACATTAATTCGATGACATAAGTTATGAGAATCGACGATATAATTAGACAGTCATATTCACGGAAACTTGGCCGACGAAGAGGTAAAATAGAACCATCTAAAATACTACACAGTGTATCGAAGACCTTAGCTATTTACAAGCATAGATGACATAAAGGAAGCAACTTAAGAGCGTAACAAATCCAAAAATATGTAACAAACCGATTTTCGTGATTATCTTTTTAATTTTTTTGTTTTCATTTTCCTCAAAAATATAAAAACGGGGCTTAAATGTTTATACGCTATATACTATTAAATTTGTTTAATGGCGCTTGGGGTAATATGCTAAGGGTAGTACGTACGGTAATACTTTTGATAATTAACGACGTCAACGTCACTAAAACCATAGGATTATAATAATATCATTAGATTTCTCTAGCCTATTTGGAGCATCAAGGCGAATCTTTCAGATAAGGAAATATTTTAACATCAAAAGCATATCAGGATCGTAGCTAGGCCATCCATTATTATTATTTTAATAAAACTTTAATATATAACAATACACGGAACAATTATAATGGGGTTAAAAACTGTTCAGAGGAATAAGACCCTACTTTATTTATTTTAACTAATTTTGGATCTACTTTCCCTTATCATATTAATGTTAGGTAAAAAAGTCTCAATGCATTCCATGCTCCCTAAAAAAATTGGTCGACTTATTAATGGTTGATTATCCTGATTGATTGTGATTTATAAAATATTGAATCATTTTGTCAGTAGAGTTATCTAAAAGCTATTCTAATTGGTTAGTATCCTCTATATTAATCATTAGACTCTTAATATGTTCTATGTTTTATTTGAGATTTTCAAATAAAACAAAAAAATAAACAAAGCAAGATTTAATTTAAATAAATAATTATCGGGAATTCAGAAAACGCGTTAAAACGAAAGCGTATAAAGTGAGTGATTGGTGTATACATATTTTTCTCATCCCTTATATCATTTATAGATATTTATTACCTACATAGTATATTATAAACATATTTAATTTCTTACAAAAAATATGGTGATTTTTTTACACATTTTTTCTGTAGAAATTGCTAAATTGATCTTTGACGTATCTGAACATTATCAGGCATGTTGAATGCTCAGCTTATTGTTGGCTGTCGAAAAGGTTTCACTTGTTTTGGTGTGCCAAGGGGTTTTTTTTACATTTGAAAATATTTTTTGGCAAAATAAAACTGTTATGCCTCAGCTTTCATATTCGGGTATGGCCATCCTGCAACTTTGTTTTGTTTCGAAGATAAAAAATATATAATTAAATAGAATTTTTTACAAAAACTGTAAATTGTTTGTATGAAACCTCGTATAAAAATATAACGAGGATATGATTCGCAATATTAATTTTATATTATGTAAAATAATATGAGTATTTTATATGCATATATTAAAATATACTAACGATGTAACCCGTTACTTAAACGATTAATTTAGGAATATGTAAAATGAGCCGAATAATTAAACAAAAATGGAGTTATTTCCAAATTAATTTTTAATTAGATGCACGATTCTAATACGAAATCCAGATGGCTTTGTGAATGAAGAGCCCTGCATTATCTACTAGCATATTTCAGAGAATGCGCTGGCTATGAAAGGAAGGAAATAAAAGAAAATCGCAAATGGAAATGCCGCAATGACCCAATTAAACAGAATCTGGCACAAGCCAAGTGTCTCCTTAAAGAAAAACCAGACTTGTAAAGAGCGCACATTATTCAACTCCAACACACAACCTCGTATCTTTGATGCTATTATACGTGTACTATTATCGTATTCAATACACATATCAATGATCGATTAAATGGTACGTCGGTCAACAAGTTGAAATTGAAGACAATCTTCGGTATAGAGAACGGATAATTGGGTTACTCGAATATTGTAAATGGACGGGATGGAATGTCTGAGCGATCGGATATCAAAGTACTGATGTTGCAGGTATTCAATATTAAATTATTTAGGATAAACTTAAGATCGCAACCGTAGTATATTCAGAAACAAAGGACGTATTCAGCGAGGCTGTTAAAATAAATACGATCCGAGCGTATGTCACATGAGACACACAAACTTGATCTTTAAACTCGTACGAAAGAATCGTAAAAACAGATTTGCTCTCCTCGCGTATACGAGTTCATACTTTCGAAAGTCATTATTCATCAGCTTTTGTTTAAAGTAAATGAATTAGTCGGCGGAGATGCAGACAACGATAATCAAATTAGTCTCCACGGTTTCCGGATTCCGAGTACGCGTGTGTGCGGAAACAACTTTCGCACATCTTCTATATCACATTACAATGGCGGGTAACTAAGTGGGTGGCCATAGAGTGGCGGTTTAGTCGTCTTATGGCCTCCGAGTTTCGTGTCTCAATTAACTAATAGCTCGTTAAATGTTTACCTGAACACAGGGGGGTGATTGAGAGAGAGCGAACACTGGATGCAGCATGGAGTTTAATTTAATTTTCGACGTAATTGGGCCAAATTTTAATAAGATTAAACTGTCCCGTATTCGGGGATTGTACGTGGTTTAACATAGTGGGACGTTTCTGGGGCTGCTGTAATAAATATGTTGTATGGATGGGTATCCGAAGGGCACTAGAAAATGTAATTCGGTTAGCAGAGGGCGTGAAGTGGCCAGGCCGCGATATTGTTATCACACGTGTCAGCCGCAGATGGCGGAGCCCCATCTGGGGCCCCCGGGCCTTGCAACACAATTTGTTCCGGACACATCGAATGCTTTTTTACATATCAAATGAACCCTTATCCTCGCATTTTTTCTCTTCCGCCCATGAATGATAAGCGGACCCCACACGCTTGATATTCTTTACGACTGCGGCGAACGGTCGACAAATAGCGACCCCCTTTACATCAAACTGTGTCTTCTCATGCACGAGACGGCGAATGGAGATTGTTCTGAAAAGCATTTGTCAAAATATTATATTTTTTTGCATTTGAAATAGATGTACTCTTACACAAAGGATTTCGTGCATAGAAAAAGCTAGTGTCTTACTCTGTACTTAGGTGGAACTGGGCGTGGTCAGTACATGGATAGGTAATAATTCAAGAACTGCTGCATGATTGATGGTCATGGGAATGGGACTAATGATAGGATAAAAACCCTCGTCTAAAAATTCCAGTAGAGGGATGCAAGCAGGAATATAAGAGCGATTAAATTAAATTAAGCGATAAACAAATAAATATTTTAGAATAAATGATAGTGCATGAATTTAATTTATATTTTAAAAAAATATAAATGCGCCTAAAGACGCAAACACCTAATGAACGTTTTACAGTCATGTGTTGTGGGAATGTATCTAGAACTGACACAATGAAACTTTCAACCTTTTCCACTCCGTGGGCCAGACGTATAAGACCAAAAGATTTTTTAGCAAACAATTTAAATCGAGTATTTTTTAAAATTTAATAATGTCTTTGTTTGAATCGAATATCAGATCAAACAATGATGCTTTCTATTAATTTTTATTATGAATATCTCTTTTAATAAATTTGTAAAAAAAATATATGGAAGTAACTCATAGATTCGACCAAATGTGGACAGAGTGAAAAAGGTCAATGGTTAAACAAAAATATAATACCAAGGTCATTTAAACCAGTGCTTCCCAAACCTATTATGTTCATGTTTTTATACTAAAAAAATGACCATAAATTTGATATTTAAAGTGGTATTTATTCATATTATTTTTGTTTTTAAATATAAAATACTAATTTTAAGCGCCAACAGACTCAAACCATTGCTTAGCCTAGCCGTGCCGATGGGGTCTATTTGGGACCCCAAGTTTTGTCCAACATATCACAAACTATTTGTATTTGTATCTAAAACAGTTTAAAGAAAAAATAATATAAATAATCATTGTGCTGCATTTCCTGTTGCCATGTTTGTTGCGATGTTTTTACTCGCTCGCATCCGGTACGACGTGCGGAGTACGAGTGAAACTGTGCGATTGATAGATGCGACGAGAGATCAGTTAGTGGCGAGACATCGCCGATTGTGCTTGTTATTTACGCGTTATATTATTTACTTAAGAAATTGAAAATATTAACCAAATTATAAAGCTTATCTATTTAAGATATTTATGAATAATTCATCAATATCTTGACTTAAAATGTTTGGGGTCTCTGAATCCTTTCGGAGGACTCGACTGTTTTCGAGAAACTCGATGTTTTTTGAAAGAAATATTTAAATCATAAAAATTATCACATTAATTGATCTGAGATTCTGAAAGATGACTGAAAAAATCGATGAGACAAGACATTTAGTTTTTGAATAATCCAATAATAATAATAAGATATAGATGAAGAATACATCAATATCTTGACTTAAAATATTTGGGACTATTTTTAATTATAAATATACCCCCTTTGAACGACGTGGATGTTTTCGAGATGCCGTGACGGATTGATTAAAAAATTAGTACTTTGAACGTATGCTGAAAATCACTACAAATGAATAAAGTTGATGCATTAGTTTTTTTTTTAATAATCGCCAACAATTAAAAAGTCCATTTTAGTAAAATATTCGTTTATTTTGGTCCAAAAATCGGCCCTAATGGTTTTTAACTTGATTTTTTTTAAATTTATTATACAGTTCTGTACATAGTGTAATATAAATAAATTATTATATAATATTTACGACAATAAATATATCTCTGAGGAATTTATCTACAAATGTAAAATATTTATATTTTAATTAAACCGTTCTGAAAATAGCAATTTTCAACATGCGCACTAAATAATGAAATTATTATAAAATTAAATAAATAATATTACGTATTATAATTGATTACATATTTATTAAAAATTAAAATAACAATGTAATAGTTTGCGAGAGTTTGCAGTTTGAATTTAAAATTATTTAAAATTTGTATATTTATTCAGAGATCGATCAATCACTTTTCTACTATAACAAAGTAAATTTGTTTTTAAAACTTTCTTCGCCCGATTTATAAAAAGTGTGATTAATTAAAAGGATACTTTGATAGTATAAAAAGTATAAAAACAATATCTTACCAAATTAATTTCGGCGTCTTGATTAATAAAATTTAATTATAACGAAAATAAATATTGAACGAAGAGTATAAAAAAAAACAATGTGTATATACGAGTATCACCTATATATTCAGATTAAGCCTTACCGATAAGTTTCAGCGAGATTTCCAGGAAAGCATTTACACCTCAAAGACGCAATTTCAACTTTAAAGCAATGTGTGCAAGCCACACTTCCTCTCTGCTGCTGGCAATATTGGTTTTCTAACGTAATATTACACGTAATCTACACTAATTAGATTCATTAATGCAATCTCCTATATAGATATATTTATATATATAAAATTTTAATTAATTCTGGGTCAGTCTGTGAGTGCGTACTGCGAATAGATTTATTGTTTTCGACCAGCCGATGGATTTAAAGCTTAAAGCAATTTTCAATTTGGAGCATTGCTATTATATATTGTGGCTTAAGCAATATCGAATTCTATACTTTTCCGAAAGCGTATGGAAGACTTTATCCGCTCGATCACTTTATATATTAAAATATAATATTCGCGGTATTATTTTTCAACGTTTCGACTATTCGAGATGAAAGTGAAATTGAATATCGAAAATTTACTTTGAATGAACTTGGAAGATGATTAAAGAACGCCTAAAGACACACCGAAAGGGAAAGATGTAAAATCTATCTTTGGGTTAAAATATAATTTGCAAAGTAAATGTATTTTCAACAGAATTAAGATATTCAATTTAATTTAAAGCCGTAAATGCTTTTATATCAAGCTCAATGAGGCAACGGGATCAAAACAAAAAATTATGTTAATTTTCATGAGATTTTATTGAAAAATATTAGTAAAATTGTTTTTTTTTTTACAAAAATATCACGAATATTGTGATAATTTTCACGCGAAATTTTCAATTATCTCCCAAATTGAATATAATAATTCTTGAACATTAATAATACTCTTATTAAGTTTAATTACGAAAAATCGTGCAAATATCAATCTTCGTTAACGACGAAGTTATTAAAGGAAGAGAGTGCAAGAATTGAAGAAATGCTCAGTCGCCGTGTTCAAAAGTTATTTATATTAATTTCGTAATTGTAGATATAACTATAATTACGAATTAATCTCTCAGCCTTTATTAAATTAATTTTGAAATCTTTGACATGTACAGTAGCCGTAAAAATCATATTTATATATTTAACACAAATATTATTTTATTATTTAATTCAATCTTGTGGATTATTTTTTTTTTATACTTATAATTAATTAAATGTTTTAATAAAAAATATAAGCATCCTTTGTTAGATCTGTAATAATAGCGATTTTAGTTTCAAATAAATACTTAATCGATCTTAACATACGTTTTTTCTCTAATTTTCTCCTAATTGGATTCAAGACTAATCTGTTTTTCTGCCAGTTGCAGGATTTTAGCCTAAAATCTCTGATGAATTTATTTATCTATGAATCAATTAAGTATTACTATATTTGTAACTGTGAATAAAGCATTAACTAACGGATAAAGATAATGTTATTCTTTATGCATTTTAGATTAAAGTAAATCCCGAAAAAAAGGTTACTATGAATGGATGTCCGTTGAAGGCAAAAGTCTCATATAAAAAGGTAGGTTTTTTAAAAGCGTTTTTATTTAATAAGAAAATAAATGTCACAATACGTGTACATATAAATATATTTATAAAAACACTAACAAGATCCTGTTTATCATCGGATTAATTCATATACAGTGGAACCCCTTATTAAACTACTCCGAATAACGCGATGAATATTCGCCGTCTATACCCCACTTGCACGGTCACATTCACGCCGTCGAATACATACAAGGCCGACTATTCATTTGACACGTGTTCGGCTGCACACACACAGCCGGGCGGCCGTCTGTGCGGTGCATACAGTCAAACCTGGGCATGAAACTGCCCCAGCTCAAAATACGGCTCCAACAGGTGCGTTAGTGGGGGTTTAACTGTATTACATAACTGTGAAAGGATGTTTTTCTACAATTTTCAGATTTGATATTTCGTCCGTTACATCGAGATTCTTCTGTACTCTCTTGATCTCTGATTTCGGGCTTTTCGTTATGTCTAAAAAATCTTAGACGTATCTAGACAAATGAATTTATATATTTTTTTCTTATACCTTTTATTTATTTTTTCCGCTTGGGATATGAATCATACTTTTCAGCCTTCTGGAAAAAATGAATTAGCACATAATAACCAAAAATATTTGCTATCGCCAGATTCCGAAACTTTTCCATTTCTAATATGAATATTTATTTTCGCTTGATTGCAAACGAACTTTTTTAATATTTTATTATTTAGACTTTTGGAGGTAGTAATACATTGTTAATGTAATTAATATTAAATTGAGTTCTTTGAAAATGTAAATATTGAACAAAATTTATATAGATTTTCTTAGGGTAATCATAAAGTACTGGGTACGTCATTTTTTTTAAATTTTATATTTATAGTAGACATTTTAATTTGATTGAGAATAAGTGAAAAAACATTGATTTTTTATTTCAGTTCGTTTATTTTTTACTGAAAAAGATGAAAGTCCGATTGAGCAAGGCAAGTGAGTGTCGAAGTTCTGAAACTGAGTAAAACCATGCCACTCGAAAACAACCGCATCGTCCGAAGGGGGTCTATTTTTAAGGGAAAATAGACCCCAAGCATTTAAAGTCAAAATAATAATGAATTCTTTATCAATATCTTGACCTTTATTTCAAAATAAATGGATTATTCTATGAATAAAAACACTTATGAATACAACAAACATTAATGATATGCTACATATTTTGGATTTTTAAACTAATCAATATGACGCGTAAATGACAAGAGTACTTCTGCGAAGTTCCGCCGCAGACTGAGCACTCGTCGCTGACTGAGATCTCGCCGAACGTGTCAATCGTACGGTTTCAATCGCGCTCGGCACATCGTACCAGATGCGAGCGAGAAAAAACATAGCGTCCGTGGCAACAGACGCTAATATTGTTGTTTTAATTTATTTTTTTTGCAATTGCAGACGATAATTATTTATAATATTTATTCTTTAAACTTTTTTAGACAAATACGGAATGTTTGTGATATGTTGGACTTATATTAAATACTTGTCTTAAATAGACCCCATCCGCACGGCTAAGTTAAACAAAGGTTTGAGTTTGTTGTCGCTTAAAATAAGTATAGAGCAGTGTTTCTCAAAAATTTTGATCAGCAACCTCTCTTTGCGCTTAAAAATTTCAAGAAACCCTCTGAAGTTTGGGTATGTATAGAAAAATAATTTAGAGTTATGGGGTTTAATTTAAATTATTATTTTCTACGACTATTCGATCAAAAATGGTTGTTATAGTTAGCAACTTTCAAAAGAACTAAAGTTTTCAAATAATTTATTATCGTTGCTTACTTCTATGTCGAAATTTACTGTATGATATTTTTTTTTATCCAACAAAAACGTGTGGAAATGTTAACTCTATAATTTGCATTTAATTTACCAATCTTTTCTGTGATTATTTAACATTTTTCCTTTTCTGTAGTGACTTATTTACACATGCTTGAGGGGTGAATTTTTTTACAAAAATATCTGTTTCCTAAAAAAATACAATGAAATGTTAACTTTGGAACGTCTTAAAAGTTTACGAATTCTTTATGTTAAAATATAAAATATTATGAAGCCACAAACGGAAGCATAAAAAATAACAAAACTTTTTCAGGTACATTAGTCAGGAATAGTCATTTAGTTTTAGTATACATCGATCATTATAATATAATTTTGTAAAGGATTGGAAAATGTTTTTATATAAAAAGAGTATGTTATGTCTATAAGTTATTGTCAAACACAAATACAATGTAAGAAAAACACAATGGGGAAAATTTATAGACTCGATACATATTCACATTTCAATATCGCGGCCGCTCCTTCCGCCGTTTCCGCAATAAAAATCCGAGCAAAATCAAATTATTGCATGTCGCCGCCGTTGTACGTTTACTTTAAAACTGTGAGCCCATAAAAATCCGTCTATTAAACGCGAAACACAGAAAGGCTTTAGGTCCAATTTAATGCGACACATCCCGCACTTCCGGGGCGGGGGGCGCCACTGTGTGTATCGCGCGTTTCGCTTTCCGCCCATGATACTTCCACTCTCGTAAATTTTCTATTATTGAGTTCGTTATATAATACGCAAAATATAAATTTCTCACTTCCCTTGTCATAAATTCGCGCGCACGTGTGTGCACGCTTTTACAATATAATACCAACAGTCAGATATAAAAAAAATAGATTAAGATACGGATTTAAATACGTCGCTAATACGCGGACACCAATTATATGACACGTGTCGAATTTAATATTAAATATTAATAAAATTCAATATGAACATAATTATTATTAGCATTAGTATTTAATTTAAAAAGCTCTTTGGTCAATAATTTTATTAACAATTTAATATTATTTCTATATAAGGCATGGGTGGTCAAACTTTAAGCTACTGCGGGCGACCTACTTTAGATTTTTTAGCGGCGATCTATCTACACTAAAAGTAGTAATTTAAAGCCAAAAATATTTTTTTATTTTTGAAATATCTTTTAACAAACTCATTCGGTAACAGATTTATCTGCCATATTTTTAAATTGTTTTAAATCCCCTCTTCGCAATTGCGCTTCTATGAGAGTTTATCCTTAAAAGTATTCACGGCGCTAACCATGTCAGACAATATTTTGTTCTTCCCTCGAAGTCGCAAATTAAACTTATTTAGTTTTCCTGCAATGTCACAGAGAAAAGCAAGATCAAAAACCCACTTATCTTCCAATTATGGATATGATTTGTTAGTTGTTGCTTTAAATTCTTTTTAAAAACTTAGCACGGCTCAGCCATCTTACATTGGTGTGCAATAATAATTTTCCAAGATCAGATTCACATTATTCTAGTAATGCTCTGAATTTTCGACTTTGCAAACTGCATCTACGAATATAATTTACTATTTTGAATGCTACATTCATCATATCATCCGAATTAAATATCTTTGAGCACAAAACTTAAGCTAGTGGATAATGGTAATAATCTTCATCTGTCGTTTATCCCTTCATCATTCGAATAAATACATATAGCTATCAGGGATATCCGTTGATTCGTTGAATTTCAAGGATAGAAGCATTTAATAAAAAAAATATGAAAGTAAACAAAATGGATATGGTTTGGTGTTATTTTATGTAACCGAACAAATTGATTCTTGTTTGGAGCATCAGACAGAGTAGGAATGAATACGCGGTCGAAGCGTTGGCTACCCCTGATAAAAGAAAATCCGATGAAAATGTCGTTTTTGACATCGTCCTTTTTAAAGGTTAGTTGTGTTTTAGTTGTTGATCTGTTTACAAGTATTTATTTTGTTATTGATAGGTGGATATCTAAAGCATAACTTGACACCAACAAAAAATCATATTTTTTGCACCAGGATAAGCATTTTTAGATACAAATTTCGTCAAAAAACTAATGTTACGACTGCGACAAAAAAGTAGAATATTTAAAGGCACATACCGACTATTCGGCAGTATCAGAAATGGTTTAAAAAATGTTAAAGTGGAAATTTTGACGTCGAATAATAAACTTTGAAGTGAGAGTGTAGTGAATGTGGAAAATTAGGTGTTACAGATTCAAGTTAAAGCAAATTTGACCAAACCCATTCTACAAATAGCATATACAGTCAGATGCTCTTGGTCTAGAATGTAATAACACTTAAAAATAATTGCCAAGATTCATATCCAGGATGTATGGATACCGCATCATTTAAGTGATGAAAGCAAATCTGTACGGGTTCGAATGTGTTTAGAATTAATTAAATTAGAGGTAAATTCAACATTTCTTTGATATCTTGCGACAGGGGATGAGAAGTGGGTTATGATTTCGAACCAATATTGCAAAAACAATGGCTAAACAATTTCTAAAGGGCAGGTACCATTGGTAACGTCCGAAAACGCTTGAACCTAACGGTTTGAAAAGTACTTTTGTTTGTACAGTGAGATTGTAAAGGAATTATTAATAATATTTTTTTTAAATATGGCCTGAAATATAAATATATATCGAATCGAGTATTTTCGCATGTCTGTATTAGACGTGGCGGCGATGGCGGTTGGCCACAATCATGTTTTCGTAGATTCTACGGATCT
>JAGXCT010036782.1:31507-80825 GCA_022495035.1 Philopotamus ludificatus
CTCTCGCATGGTAGTTGAGGCCAAAGGAACCTGAGTCTCACACGTGACGTGAGGGACCCTCTTTCGTGTCCATACCGCGGGGACCCGAGCCGTCTAGGTATGTCGTTTTTTGTAAAGAGTTTTTCTCTCTTGGCCATTGCTGACATTGGACGTACACCTTCTACCATGTTGGTATCGGATTTTACAAAGCTACTTAAATAATAATAAATATACATCTAATATATGGCCTAATTGAATGAAGCAATTCATAGAAAAAGACACAGAATAGTCAATTTTTTTTTATTATTAAATGAGAGTTTAATGCTAAACCGGGATAAATTAATGGAATATAATTAATTTATCATATTCACTCGTTCTTGCTTCGTCGGATTACTATTTATTAAGATCAATGCGGCACTTTTTATCTTACTATTTTTTTTTAAGTAGAAACTGGTGATTTTATGCAATATGAGTATTAACTACGGGGGTCGTGGATTCCACATCAAAAGCAAAAAGCATTTTTGTGTATGTCCGGGGCGCGCATATTACACGCTAGCCGACACTACACGCCTTTGATCGGCTGTAACGTTTACAACGTTTTGATTTATCAAATATGTTTTTTAGTTAGATATTTAATTGTTGTAGAAATGCAGCAAATGCATATAAAACTATTTAATCTAATGTTTGACTGTCATTTACTACGTAGGCAACGTGTTAAAATTACTAAAAAGATCGAAGAAAGGTGTAGCTATCGAGGAAGTATATATAATAAATAATTGATAGTATTATTAGTAATATATATTTGATAGGATTGCCCTTTTATATAAAAATACGACATTTTCGTCGATTATTTTGATTAAATTCAAATTTTCTATTAAACAAAAGATCTTTATCGGATTTTGGTTAAATTAATGTTATTTATACACTTGACTGTACAGAAACCGAAAGTCGCAAGCCGTGAAAGCCTGTTCCTGCATAAATTATGATGCTCGATCGAACACGAAAAAATGTTTTGTCCCTGAATATTTTTTGACCATTCCTCGCAATAAATCGATTTTGTGATATTAATTAATTTCGCATTGAATGAGACGTTAATTGAAAGGAAATTAATCCCACTCGAGCGAATGTCAAATAATCTCATAGCAGGATATGAGCGGTTTGATTTAATACAATTATTGATTAAGTTTGACTCGTATATATAAAATATCATTATTAATGAAAAATCTCATACCATTAGAATACAGTTTTAATGGGCTTATTCGTCATAGCGTTCATAATATGTCTGGATGTTGTCCCGGGTTACTGATACCGCATTGTTGGATGTTTTCCCAAAAGAGAACGAAAATATTTTACTGCTCGGGATAATAATCATATATCATAATATCCGAAAAAATATGGATTATGCCAACATATCAGATCATACGAGAACGAGGTGGGCCGGAAGACACGCACAGCACTAAACTTTTGCTTTTGATACAAAATTTTCCGATCACTCGCGTCTTTCATATTCAAATGAACTCGTACGTAATGTAATCAGTTTATTTATCGAGTTTATGCCTGTCAAACTTTGACGGCGACTGCTGGTGATGTTTCGCAAAGGAAAAGGTTGTTAATTCGAGATGGGATATTTAGATATACACGTTCATATCCCTCTTATGATATCTTATGATATCTACATTTACTATATGTATTTTTATGGAGGGAGGGGGAACGATAGTGGCGGGAGAGAAAGCGCAGAGAATGGATATCAGATGTTGAAGACCGTGAAAGCGTGAAAGATTGAAGACTTTGAAAAGGGTTGTGTGAGTATGCTGATTAGTAAGTATATAGGTTTGAACGACCTCGGAATAAAGATTATTTTAGGATATATTTTATTGCATATCATGATCGTAAACTTCTTTTAATAATTTATATGTTTATGCCATTTTTAAAAACATATACTATTAGCTGGATTTAGAAGAAAATGGCGCTTTAGAATTAAACACTATATGAGGGACTGTTGCATACGCCGCTCTATAACAAGGAGCGCTATAAGAGGGTTGACTATATAGGAATCGGATAATAAGCGTATGCCAGTGTCAATAGTGTTTCCAAAAATTCCTTAAGGGAAACTACAGCCAAAAAGACAATCATCGTGCAAAATCGTAACTGTTGAGGAACTAGCAGAGAAGCTTGGATGTGGACATTCATCCATTCTAATCTATCCGAGTCTAGCCGCGTGCAGAGAGTAAATGTATGATTTTCTTTGCTCTCACATTTCAGGAACGCACCTTTTTAGAATTATAGTGACTGGGAAATCTATAAAAATGTCAAGGGCTAAATTGGTAGAGAAAGAAGAAAAACCTTAGGCTTAACACACTCGAAAACGCGTCCTCGTGGGCCAGCGTAGAAGTACGTGGGACGCGTTTTCGAGTCCTCGTTGGCGCTGATGTTAAACCATTAATCATTTATATTTTATTTCATTGATACGCAGATCACACTTTGAGAAGTTTTGAACTATTATATTTTTACATAGAGAGAACCTTTCTGAACACAACAAAAAAATAATTATTGACGTAACTTAAATTTTATCGGCGTAGTTTCTTGAACATAGTTAATAGAGTTTTTTTTCTTGCAATTTTTTGTTAAGCCCAATACTATGGAGATGTCTCTTCGCTGTTCTTCTGGAAAGATTCATCAACTGTGAGACTATGAATACGGATTTTTTTGGGTCACCAACCATTGTTCTTTCAAGCAATCATTTATTTCTGTTTATGTGTCTAGGCCTACCCGATCTTGAGAAACAAATGTTTTCCAATTCTCTTGAACTAGACCTAGTCTTCGTGGTATTTTGAAAATACTTTTGTACTCGGCAAAGGTCCGATACAGTTCCATCCCTTGTCATCGACCCACACCGCATTTACCGAATTAGGGTCGGTTCAATCGGTGAATCGGAAATGCGAAGGATTATTAATTCTTAATGTATAATAGTCCTGGCTACCTGAAACAATTATCTCAACACTTACAATGTTAAAGTAAAAGTCGCTAGACATAATTAAAGCCACAGAATCGACCATATTTTATAATAACCGAGCTATTTACTTCTGAGGCCTATATTGTTCTGTTTGGCAAGATATGAGCGATTTAAATCACTTCATTCTTGAAACTCAAACCAAATGATATAATAGGAGTTTACTGCCAGTAGCTTAAACGGCTTATGTCGCTAGGAATTAAATAATAATCTCTGATTTAAGAAAAAATATTCTTTATTTTGACTTTGAGTTTGAATGGGAATCAAAAGCCCCATCCACCATATTCATCGGACATTGCCTTATCTGATTATCATTTTTTCTGCAGTCTTTAAAATCATTTAGATGGAAAAAATAATAATTCAGTAGACGAGATCAGAACAGTACCAGAGTATTTTTCATCATGGAGAAGTTCATTTTGAAAAAGGAGACTAGCAAGTCATATCAGATAGATAAAATAAATCATTGTAGAAAAAAAAGGAGAGTATCTGCCTAGTTAATCAGTAAATCAGTTAATCAGTAAAATAATAACAACCACGAAAGTAATAAAAGCAATTTAATCCGATAAGATCAATTTAAAACCAGTGTATTTATTTGATCCGTTCTATACAGCCTCATTGCCGTCATAAAATTCGGTTTTAATCTGCTAATGAAAATCTTCCGACGCGTTTGAACGGAAAAGTTTTATGGTTTTATATCTACGGCACCGGAAGACGCCATTGTCTGGCAACACACGCAAGAAATATTGTCCATTGTCGTGGGAATACAATAACGCCGGATTACCAAAAGAGGACCAGGTCCCGCCTCCATCGGCGAAAAGGTGAAGAAGCATTGCGGCGCTATGTAGATAATCGAGTTCATCGAATGACACGTGGAGTTTCCGAACTAAATTCCGCCATTATCTAAATGGTCGCCTTGCGTCGCAAACTTTGCGGCGGCAGATAAAAACTTGAAATAACCAAGAATTAACTTCGGATTTCGGCACATACAGGAGGGGGCGTGGGAGTGTGCAAAAAGGGTTAATTCGCGCCGGATAGTTTCCCCACGGCAAGTGTAACATTAGACTGGGGGAACCGACGCTGGTTTAAAATTCAATTACGAGATGAATCTCTGATGTGGTAGTAACTTAAATTAATTTCGGACAACATTTTGTCCGCGAGAACAGATACGGCAAACCCTTCTCGTGTGATGATAGGTCATGAATATTGCATGCGTTATTAAGGGATGAAGTAAATTTGTACTAGTGGGACTGTAATCAACTGTCACCGCGAAAACTGAACCGCTCGGCTATGTCATAATTTTAATTTAATATTTATGAAGAAGGGCGCTTCCGTGCCGCAGATTAAACATTTGCAATCAAAACTGTTTATTATTTTAACTCGTCTATATCCGGATGAAATTCAATTTTAACCTTGATTTGTTTATTTCTCACGAGATCAGAGGGTCGCAAAATTGCAATGCGAAATAAACACAAATGCAAATGTACATAGAGCGCGAGGCGATAGGGTTACTAAGTAAATTCGATGCGAAAATTGATGTTTACCCGAACCGCAAATGATTTACATTCACCGTGCACACCTCGTTAAACATGTAAACACAACTAGCATTCTCAGATTTAATTTGGCAATGCCAATTCGATTTAAAACGCTTTGTACAGCGATCCAGAGATAAGTGGACGATATATAGAATCCGATAACGTAATCATTAAACGCTGATCATATTCCGATAGTAAATGCCTTTGAGAGACAGTAGAGAGTAGTTGGACTTTTCTGCAAAATCGCGCTTTGATGAGTGCAAGCTACGGTTCATTTGATTTACAACTTGGAAAATGACTTTCCCGACGTCGACGACAATCCTTATTGAAAACTGATGGAAACTCTCTCGTTGTAAATAGACAAAATTGTTCATACGGAAAATAAGAGCTCGCCGATATTGTGGCACAAATACAAGAGTAGAGTATTTTCCCGTATTTTAAGATATATTTGGTTTCGGTAATAATTACGCGTTTGCCTTATTTAAATATATTTTATATCAGTGATAGCAAACCTATTACATGCGTGTCAAAGGTGACACGCTGAGATATTTTGGTAAACACGCATGTGTGGCATTTGTGAATAAAATTGTAAAAAAAAAAATTGCATCTATCCTCTATTTATATTATTTAAAAGAGCGCCATTCACTCATATAAAGATTCGATAAAGATTATAAAGATGCAAGGGGAATGACTCTCTCTCAATAATATTCCCCTCAGTGTCAAATCACGATACTGGTTAATTTTTAACATTATTTCAGCTGAAGTGAAATTTAAATTATTTATTCAATCCAGGATAGATGGAATTAGATTAATTAATATCAACGCGCCAAACTACCTACATAAATGTTTTTTATAAAAATGCGGAGGTATTGGGTCTCTTCCTTTTACATACCAGTGTCATAAAGAATTCCCTGAATTTATAGTTTTCGTCGAATACCTAATTCGACTATTAACTTAGCTCAGTTGCGGTTAACTTGTACTATCGAAATAATATGCATGTTACCTACAAACCATTACACTGGCTATATGCAGAGTTTAACTAGGAGTTTAATGCCGATGAACTAAAAATACTTCTAGTGGCATCAAGACAACAAATGATATTAAGCAGTATCATAAACTGAAGGGTATAAACATGGAATATATTCCTGTACATCGAAGGGCTAACAAGAAAGCTTGGATGTAGACGTAAATTTTTAATTTTTTATCAAATATTTCGTGCGTGCGACAAAATATTTTACCAATAAGATAATAAATTCGATTATTCATCTTTAATTAATTTTGAACAAAATAATGACTTTTACCTACGCAATTGCAAAAACAGAGAAAGATCAGACATCTGACAGAAAAGTGGTCGAACCTAACGACTAAACTACTTAATCTGGAAGCTGACAATGAAGATGTAATTAAATTTTTATAAAATAATTTTAAGGAACTCAAATATCAACACTTGATTGAGATTGAGAAAGTAAGAGTTGCAGAAAATAATACATATGCGTTAATAAAACCAGGACTACTATAAAAAAATATGCTAACGAAATGACTGCATCTCTACTTAGATCAGTAAAGGAATTCATTTTAAATATAATTTAAATAATGGACACTGATACACACAATTTTTTAAGGCACACCATCTCATTCAACATCATTAAAAAAAGAAATAAAAGACTTTACAAACTAAATTGGACATGTTTATAAGAAAAACAATCCCCATCACTGTAATCCCTGAAAAATCGCAGGACTCTCCAATGGATATAAGTAGCACAGATGATAAAAATACTCGTAATAAATATAATTGAATAATTGTAATAAATATATTGCATATAATTATTTATTTAATTATCGTACTACACACCTTTAATGTCTATTATTTTTAATTATTTTTGTATGAAACTTGACAGCTTTATATTAAAATAAAATCAACATCACAGTGACTGCTGCGAAAAGGAATGCGTAAAATAATTTATTATTTTTTTGATCATATTTATTTTTTATTGAAAAAAAACGGTCCGAATGATATTGTTAAAAAAATAAGCATTTCCAGATTTTTTTTTCGTTAAAAAATAAGCAAAATGAACCAAGAACTGTGACATCTGGTCCAGATTGATCATCTGAAAAGTATCATATCTGCATTAGGATAATTAATTAAATCACAAAATCGAATAAGTAGGTTATAATTGATTACATCTTAAGCTAATGCGTTAAGATGCTGCTATCCAATACTTGAAAACAACGATATATCGTTCTAAGTATTTAATTCCTTACAAAGCAAGTCTTTAACATAATCTGAAGCTTCTACCAAAAGGATTTTAATAATAAGACCAGCAATTAAATAATAATTAAATACAACTTTTATTTACCAATAAACTATTTTTATCAGTAAGCATAATTCATGTTTCATTTTTTGATATATTATTATAAAACTCAAATAAATTAGATGGCAATGAAAGATACGTACGCCACAAAATTTACTACGCCAATCAAGTTAAAATCGCTACATAAATAATAGTTTCATTAATCTAAAATCTGCACATGCGTAAAATATAGTACACAATCAGCTTCCATGTTCAGATAGAACTATGGATAGTAAATATGGGGGATGCTGTTTAATTTTCATTGATCCGAATAATGCGGTCATAGATATCCGCGTTTGATTTCTAATTTTAATAATACATAGAGATGTTTGGAATACGATTTATTAAGATAAAAAAGAGCTGAAATTAAATCGCACTTATATAGGAGACGTATCGTTACGATGATGACGAATTGAATGGGAATACCTGTGCTTCGTACGACTCTGTGACGGTACATTTTTCGAGGATTTCTGTACCCATTGCACAAAAGTAATTTGATTCGATCCAATGAGCCCGATATTTTATACAGAAATAACTCCGCGATAAATAACAATAATACGAGCCGAAAAGATCAATAAACATTGTGATGGGGCTGATCAGGCGAACTGTGAACCAATAGAATCGAGCAGGGTGAATTGAATGGATGAGTAAGTAATGGATATTATCGTGGGACATGAACAAGAGCTGGTAGACGTTCAATTTGAGACGTTTTATTTTTTAGTATTTTTTTGTTAAACGGTATCTCACGTTTCAGCCGCTCTCCCCGGGGGCGACGCCAATTTAACAGAGGAGCCCATCAAACCGTAAACGGATTGCAATTTGTCAATTTTTAACATATAAACCCGTTGACTAACGCCGTGCTTGCTCGCTATCGAGAGACTTTTCGGATTTCACTTTGGCGGCTTCGCTTTGAGATTCTTGGCTTTTCGCATTCTTTTATTTCAGTTTCGGGCATCTGTCACTGTTCAATTTAGTAATTAAATATTACGCAACAACGACTCTCTTAATTACTACAAAGAGCTTCAATAATTAAAAAGTGATAAAAGCTTTCGGTGTAATTGAAACTGTGCCGAAACATACCGGAAAATATATTAATTCAACATACAACCGCTCTGTAGTACACATCCGGTTGAATTTTTTTACAGCACAATAAATAAATATAGATTTAATTGAATAAGATAATTAGAGATGCTCCTATTTTTTTTATATAAATTTAACAAAGTATTAATTGTATTAATATAACCTTGTATGAATATAAATCGATTTTTATCCTAAAAAAGTATAATATATCAATAGACAGGCGCAAGATATTATCGCATTAAAAGGGATATTGACCTAGCCGTGCCAAGGACTATTTGGGACCCTAAGCTTTTAATGTAAATCCTACATGTCACAAACTTGTTATATTTGTCTAAAAAGTCTAAAGAATAAATAATCATTGATTATTAATGTCCCAAGTGCGAGTGAAACGTATACTAGTGACACGTGCCGCGATAATTTGGCGGTCGGTCTACCGGCGGCGTGTCCTCAGTCTACGGCGGGATATCGCTATGTGCGCCTTTCATATACGCGTCATATTGATTTGTTAAAAAATCCAAAATATTCACAAAATTATGAAGCATATCATAAATAACTATTTTTATTCTTAGTGTAATCCATTTTTTAAAAAAGTCAAGATATTGATGAAGAATTCATTCAGAAATGCTTGGTGTCTATTTTTTCTTAAAATAGACCCCCTTCGGACGACGCAGGCGGTTTCCGGCCCCTGTGACGGATCGGTTAAAAAACTCCAGCATATTTCTAGCACTATCTCAGACAAATTAGTGCAGCTTCTTTTCTATTCAGACGATATAAACATTGTGGTCATCATGATCTCAGGTGGCCCTTTAGAATGCATATCAACGAATAATGAGGACGGTAATGGGCATGGGATCGATGATCAATGATATAAAACCAAGTACATTCTCATAAGCAAGAGATTATCATTTTACCCCGGGAAGTCGACGAGAATATCTTCGAAGCCGTTTAGGGATTTACATATCTTTTCTTATTAATTAAAGTCTAAAAAAGAAGCATGGCGGCAAGCAGGTGTTACTATGGGACTTTAAAAGCATCTATGATCGAGATTTACCTAGAGAAAGACAAAGCACGACCACGCCAGACCAGTCCTGACATGCTGGGACTAACTTTTGGACTCTAACAAAGCAAGATGAACGTCAATTAAATATCTTGGAGAAGAGAATTTTAAGACGATATTTTAAGTTAGATGTGTAAGAGTTAATGAGAGGGAAGGTAGCTTTGCTTAATTTTTCGATGCAAAGACCACAGAACGTGACTGAAGTCCTGATATATGAACCTCCAAGAATACTTTGAAGATGCTTCTAGGTTAAACTCGTTAAGCTTAGCCTTGAACTTACCGTGCTTGGTCAGAAATTTACTGACCCAAAGTCTTGGAAGAACCCAGCACCCCTTGTGATTGGCTTTTAGATCAGAAAAGAAGAGATAAGTAGTCCGCCTTTTTGGAAGGAAATCCCCCCTCTTACCACTGATCAAGAGGAGCCGCTTTGCGGACGCTTGACTCATATACTAGTGGCAGCTATCGCCAGGTTGGCACAAACTGATAGAACAGTCGTGTCTTAAAGGTGCGGAACACCCAACAACTGAAAATGTTTATGATCATTAAGCCTCCCTTTTCCCAGAGGAAAGGAAGACCAAGGCTGAGGAACCTAGACAGTGTACAGTGGATCATTGAGACTGGCCGAAAAAAAAAATCATTCAATTGAACTTCGGCCTCATTTTGGATATATTTTTCTGATAAGGACTGCTGACAAATTGGCAGATGTTGTAGAACTATTTAGTCTTACTACTAAGTTTTTTAAAGAGTTAATTCCGAATTAACTTCCGATTGTTAATTCTCCATAGATTTAGGATGTCCCAAAGCATTGTTCAAGTTTATTAATACTTTATATTGTAATTTTTAATTTATACAGTATTGCTTTAAAGCAGGCAAGGAATAAAAAGTAAACTATTTTTTATATATTCACGCAGTAATCCAAGCTTTTCCATTTGATTTTGAAATTACTAAAAGAAATTCTTTGTCTTTCCCTTTCAATGCTTAACTAACATTGGCTTCAATTTTAAATCACCAACTAAGTTTTCACCAAAAAGTAATGAAGCAACGCCTTCTTTTATCATCAATCAATGATGACAAAAATCTTTCCTATCCATGGAAGTGAATTTTTTTTCCGTTATCGACAAAAACTTTTCATTAAAAAAATAAATAATAACAAAAAACCTAATAAAGTATTTGGTAATATCATCATATCATCACTAATTAAATGTATTGTATTGAGCCTGGTTCAATCAGTGCATAACTAATTGATGATGGGATAGAAAGTTTCGGCTTTATCACAATCAGAGTAATTTCGAAATCGAACATGGAGACTATTTGTAAACTACCACTCACTGGAATACGATAATTAATAATGGATATTGCATTTCAAATTAATTTGATGTTTATCAGTATTATTCACATTAAAAACACACACACTCACGACAAGCTGACGGTTGAAAAGGCTAATAATAATACGGTGAATGCGTATTTCATTCGAATTCATCTCGTCTTGCTTATCCTTTCACATACACATGTTTTTAATCCGAAAACTTTGAGCACGAAGGGCGTCGGCACGTAGACATGTGATCTCTTCGCCAGAAGTGATTCCACATCATTCCACGTGATAAACAAATAAAATGAGGATTCGTGTGGTCCTGTCAGCACGCTCGCAGGGATTGCTAATGAGCCATGCAATTAACGAACACGGACCGGGCGTCTAATTTGGGCCTTCCGGCGGTGTCATTCAGCCCTGTCCACGCACGCTCCGATGATCAAAAACTATTAATATTCCAAAGTTAATCCGATCCGGAGTAATAGCTACTAAATCTTGCAAGGCGGCCTCCGTACGTGCAAATTCGGTTAGGCGAAACGGGCAAACAATGGCCCCTGGCTCCTCTCGAATTTATAGGCCGTCCATTCGTTTATCGGTGTTGGATCAATCAGCGGAGTTAATTAACATTAGTCATGGTCGGCGGCTGTACGGGCTTTGGCCGTAACGTTTGCATTATATAAAGATCTAGATTGCTCTCACTTATTCATCGAATCGCGATCACTTTCAGCCACATAAGTTTCATAATAAAAAAAACCAGCCTATAGCGCTGAAATTGGGACCACGCCATAGAAACCCACCATGTAGAAGACTAGGTACCCATACAAAATGTAGGTTGTCAAACTAACGACATTGACCTTTTATTTCGTGCTGCAACGTATATCGGAAAAACCAATACGGCATGGAATTTTATTTTTAAAAATTTGGAAGTCTACGATGAATAAATATTAGCATAATACAGTCTCTCCTATAATGCTCCCTGCTATACCGCGGTTTTCTATAACAAGGTCATTCCTATACCGTTCCCTCCTAGAACGTGAATTTTCAAGGTTGAATCATATATTTCGTAAATATGTATGTAATGTATTAAACGCATAATAAAAAATGTGATCAAATTCCGTTTGGCTGAGAATATAACACGAGATATTTACACTGAACAAGGTCATTTTAAACACGCGAATGAAAAAATAAAATATATTTCCCGTCCCCATTTCGTTATAGTAGGGAAGACGGTATGGGACCCCAAGTTTTAAATATTTCTCGAATAACTCTTTTAATATAAATCCAACATGTCATAATCAATTTAAATAAATCCTACTACACGTCTAAAAAATATAACAAATAAATAAAATAAAAACAACAATATTCGCTTCTGTTGCCACGGTTGCGATGTCATTTCTTACTCGCATCCAGTACGATATGCCGTAAACGTAGTACATCCAGTACGATATGCAGTAAACGTAGTAGTGACACGTGCCGCAATATTTTTATTCTTAGAATAGTCCATTTTAAAAAATGAACATATTGATGAATAATTCTTCAATATCTTGATTAAAAATGCTTGGGATATATTTTTCATTATAAATAGACGACGCAGTTGTTTTCGAGCCGTCGTGACAGATCGGTTCGGTATTTAGATATAAAAATTAAACACTCAAATACAACATATTTTATAATATACTGTCCATAAATTTCGTAAGCGTATGTATTTTAAAATAAACAAAATGCAAGTTTATAATTCGGTTTCCGTCCGATTGAGTGTTAAGTTATGTAATAATGCACTATTAGAAAAGATACAAATCTTAATTACTGTATTGTGATTAAGTGTTAATAGGAGAAAGAGTCCAGGTAGAAAATGGTGCTCTATAAGGGAGCGTTATAGGAGGGAATATCGCGTACGCGTTAAACCGCTCTATAGCAGCGTGCGCTATATGAGAATTTTGTTTTTATTTATCAATCAGTAATACATCATAAATGTATCTTCTAAGCATTAAAAGAGCCGGCATGGCGTTTATCCCCCCCCAAAGGTCTATTCTTATCTCCTTAATACAGTAATACCCCCTGATAGCGTGAACGCTGGAACCGCGTTATTGGAACAACGCGTTGTCAGATACCGCATACTACATTATACTTTAGGGTTATGGTATTTCGTAAGAAAATACAAAATCTGCCATAACTAAGAACAATGTAATCAAAAATATGGAATCTGATGGTCGAATCCATTCGGTTGCTATGCATGCGATCGCCGACATGCATATGACATCAGTGGCTCATTTGTTCACATCAGGCGTGAATGGTGAGATGTGCCGAGCACTCGCACACATGAGGACATAGATATGTGCGAGCGAGATCAACACACAGGCGCACCCAGCCAAACGGCATAGAGTTTAGAATGCGCTTGCGTTATTAGAGTGACTGCCGCGATTTATTTTGAAATTCGCGTTATCGAAATCGGGCGCTATTGGGGGTATTACTGTATAATGCAAAACGTATTTCATTTTTTGTGAAAACACGGGAAATCTTTACGATAGCCATTAATAAAGTATGGTAAATAATTAAATATAGCTACCAATGGCGAGATGCGTCAGAATCAAGTGTACTAAACACGTGAAATTAAAACTCCGTATATTTTGTGATCAAACCTGTTCTAAAATCCAACTCAAATAGTGCTTTATTACAATTTTCGTTCGAGTGAATTTTATACGATCGTATATTTTTTTTAGTGCTAAAATTAAAACGAAATAAAATCACTTCCTCGAGAGAATTGAAATCAGGATGTAATTGACTATTGTCCACGAAAAAGACAGAATAATGAAAAAGCCATTGAACGTTTTCAACGAACGGGAGTGAAATACCATTTTACGCGTATCCAATCGACTATTGTACTATGCGCACTACAAAATAAATTATGATGGCACCGACAATTTATATCGATTTACTCGCTTTATTAATAGTGATAGTGCAAGTTACAGCTAATTTTGGCGGCCTCTGCGACGGCTATTAGTGATTGTTCAAGTCACTTAATTGTCGATTTAGCTGCTTAATTACTGAATTCAACGCGGATAAGCATCCGAATCGGTCGCCTTGCCATTATCTTAATTTGCTAGAATTAAACCAGTGTTTTCTTCTCTCTATATATCTATCTATCGAATCTATTAGGCACATGCGACTTTATTCAAGCTTAAGAAACGTAAACATAAATACAAATTAAAACATAAAAAAGGGAAGAAAGTATAATATGTCGATAATACTTTATTCAAAGATTTTCGAAGGTTATTTTTTGCCTACTTGGCTTTTGTGGTAGTTTAGTGTTAAGAGGATGTCTTGCGAGATATCAGTGCAGGTTAAGTCACTATATAGGATACGTATACTCTGTAAATATTTGTGAACGCAGTTTGTTTGCGCAGTTTGTTCATGGAATGAAGCAGAGGACCTACATCAGATTTTACGTGACTCACCAAAAGCCGGTGGAAAATTAATAAATTATATAATAATAAAACTAATAATGGGAACATGTGACTATGGTGTGTTTAAAATGTGAATAAAATTATTTTTTAGATCAGTAAATATTAGTTGCACAACAGTGTTTTGCACCTCTGTTACAAATCAATATATTCGTTTTTTTTTGGTATTAATTTCCGTGGAATAAAAACAGCGATTCTCCGACATTTATTTAAAAATTACAGTAAGTTTATATCGGATGGTATGCGTATTCCATAAAAATCTGAAAGTCACATGTATTAAATTCAATTTTGAGTAATGGCGTTGATGAATTTTAAAATCAGAGGAGCTTTATACATTTCTTGGTTTTATAATCCCTTGTGGGTTTTGGCATCAATGTTTCTCCGTTTGATCCTATCCTGGATCATCCAATCCCTTATCCTTAGTGTCTTAAGATCTAGATCTAGTTTTTACCCTTGCATAAGTACCGCAGGAAGAATTGTGGTTTTGTATAGTTTTGTAAGAGCTAGGATTCATATTTAGTTTAAAGAAAAAAGTACCAAAATCAAAAGGAAAAACGTGATGCATTTGATAGAAGTGGTAATATACTGAATAATAAACTTTTAAAATCCCAATAAAATAATATCTCATATAGTATGAATAAGAGAAATGATCGAAAGTTGAATTAAATAAATACATTGAGTTTCATTAATAAAAAAAACATCTTTCATTATAATAACACATGACGAAAAATAATAAATTGTAATATCTTTTGACATTTTTAAATTTAAAAAAATTAACCATCGATTCTAGATAAAATACGCATTGATCTATTTCTGACTTAACAGTCTCCAATTATCGCAAGTCTTCCAAATCAAAACGCATTTTATTCAATTGGCCAATATCGGCATCAATTTGTTTCTACTAGCGACCAAATCTTTCCCATAAAGTTTTTTCTTGCTGTGTGAAGACTCCCTCATCCTGAAAGATAACCATTACGTAATACGGTATTGCTTGTTCCTTATTAATTTGTGAGATATTTGGCACATGTTTGCGGAAATTACAACGTATGGAAGGAGTAATTAACAGCCTCCCGTTCGCTCAAATAAATTAGCCATTAAAAATGACCAAGTGATAGATTCACCTCGAGTTTATTTGTCTTAACTTTTCGAGGGAACATACACTGATATTAGATTAAACTTAAATAAATGGAATTTTTTGCAGCATAACTTTGAAACCAGTTTGTCACCAGCTGCCGTTGAGTTAACACGTCGCGTCATAATAAAAAATGAAACGTCCAGAGATTAAAGAATATAATTTATGATATTTTATTATTGGATTGAATAAAACTATCTAGACCATCTGCAATATTTTATATAGATATCTTGAATCCTCGATAGTGCTATATATATATGGTTTTAAAAGTCGTAAAAGTAGAAAACAAAACCAGAGAGACCTATTAAAAAAACATGGTGATGACCAATCTGCGTAAAACAATCAAGGAATTGTTATAAGGCTTCGGTTATCCATGATTAACAGTGGAGAAAAATTTTGAAAGGCACTGAAATAAATTGACAAAGAATGTTACTGGATATGAGAAGTTGGTTCTCTACATCAATCTGAGAATAAAAAAGTAATGATTTTAATTTAATCGTGTACCAGTGTCCACACCTAGCTTATCGTTGGTTGAAAAAGGTTTTCCTTGAGCGGAATGTTTTACAATAAATTATTAAAAACTGATAAGATTGTTACAGCAGAGATGTATTATGCCTAATTAGTAGTTAAAAAACGATCAGTTTTAGGAAACAATTAAAAACGAATTCTCCAGAATAAAATGAAAGACCACACGCAGATGGAATTACATATATACTTACATAAGTGGCCTTCTAACCCTGAGGCGGGTCTTTGCCATCTGGAGGAGACTACGCGATCTCCAGCAGAGACACGTCCGTCTCAACCCTGATGCCAGGACTATGACAGCCAGAATTACGCCAGATAAAATTAGACAGTTAGTTTTAGATGTTCAGCAAAATCTATTATAACTACCGGATGTTGCACCTTCGGATTTCCATCTTTTTAAGTCGATGGAACATCGACTTAAAAAGTTAAAACTGCTTATTCCGTGCAGGAAGATTATAGAAAACAACCAAAAATATTTAATAGAATAATATTGTACTGTTTTCGTTTCAATAAACGTTTTGTCTAATTAAAAAAATGATATTTCTTTTTGCCTTACTTAACCGATCCGTCACGGCGGCTCGAAACCATTCGCGTCGTCTGAAGGGAGTCTATTTATAATGGAAAATATACCCCGAGAATTTCTAAAAAAAGGATTTATATTACAAAATTTGGTCGATATTTTGATTTTTTTTAATATTTAAAATGACGCGTAAATTACACGAGCACTTGACGATGTCCCACCGCAGACTGGGGACACGCCGCCGGTAGACTGACCGCCAAATTCTCGCGGCACAAATAAAATACAATGAATGCTTATAATATTTATTATTAAAACTTTTTTAGACAAATACAAAAATTTTGTGACATGTAGGATTTATATTAAAAGAGTTATTAAAAAAAATCAAAAACTTGGCATCCCAAATAAGTACGGCTAAGTTAATATCTCTATTAATAGAGATGGTGCAACAATATGAGTATCCTTGAATCAATTGTACGGCTTTATAATTGTTTTAAAGAATTGTAGGCGGAAGGGAAGGATCTCGTCATTTGATTGATATAGAATTTCATTTACAATTATATTAAATTGATACGAAATCATTATTATTTGTAATATACATTTCGTCCGAGATAAAAGGTTGAGTATGACTGATCCACACGCACCGTAGACTATGGGAATCCTTACAAACGAATGTTAAGGGTCAGGTTTGCAGGCTTGTCCGAGTATCAGCTTACACACTATAATTAATTTGGTTTAACCCGTAAGCCCACCTGGGCCGCGGGCTGTTATCCGTCTTGCCTGGCAAACGTGTCCGGAGCGGACCGGGTGTGGCCCCGAGAGAAGACAATGAGATGGCGGCAGCACAACTCGCAGAGAATACGTCGGTTTTTCCAGACAATAAAGTAATCCCGAGATTAGCCATCCTCCGTCTACCGACGGACGTATTAGCGCCGATGTATTCTTATGGCCATTTCACGTACATATGTATGTACGTACTTATAGCTTCAATTTATTCTTATGACTACCTACTAACATATCGTTTATTTTAACTGCTGGGATAGCATCATGTTTATGTATTTGTAGAACTTATCAAATATATACTTCTTTGATTAAAATGTTTTAATCAAAATAAAAGGAATTGTGATTTAATTTTAACTAAACTGAATTGAATAAAGATGAAGATCCATTGATAAAGAAAAGTATTACATTCAATGAGTACTTCAATCATGAAACGTTTGATTTGAACGCATCTTCAATCGAATGGAATAAAATTAATTGACAAATATAGGTTAAATATTAAGTGAACGATGAATAATTTTGAGCAGCGCATTGAACAAGAAAAATTAATCCAAAAAGGATATGAAAAGAGATATTTTTCGGATGAACAAATTGGAAAATGAAAACACGAATCTGCAATGCGCATAAAAAATCGTTTTGAATAACTACAACCGTGATATATCACCTGGACGAGCGAGAAATAAAATACCGGACGTCACCATTCCCCATAGAAATGTAATTTTTTCACACACAAAGAGTTATACAACTTTTTTGTGCGGGGGCTAAAAAAACTTGAAATTCGACAAAAAAAATCCTCTTCGCTCAAAAAATTTGAGATTCGGTCAATATTCACAGTTATTTTGGGCGTAATTTAATAAAGGCAGCACAAAAGATGACACTTTATTCGGGCCACATGACCGTTATCGTTTTAAAATCGGGAAAATTGAGCCATAACTCTGGTTTAATGATCGTGAAAATATGGAACGTTTTCAATTTGAATAATAAATCCGCCGAAATCCGTATAGTTTTACTGGCATGACAATAATGCGATGCCTTTGTGTTCCAATCGTGTACAGTCACGACGTTTCACCGCGCAAATAAGCAAAATCCGACACAATTCGCATGACTATGGCCAAAAGATATTTTCTGCAGCGGAAAAATTATATACATAATATAAGCCGCATGCCACAAAGTATACCAATATTCCCAATTTTTATTTAATCAATCATCGCCTGTCTATGGGATCAGTTTCCCATATCACAAAAAAGTATAATTTAAAATAATCAACAGATAATTGCAAAATATTAACAGATTGTGTGTAACATTGGATTTTATGGTTAATTGTATTTTTATTTTTTACCGCTGAAATATTATCGATTCGACCAAGTTTTATTTAGACTTATTATCTTTAGCATCTTCAAAATGTGCTCTTTTCTTTTAGCTACGGGGAATATCAATTCTTGAATTCTGTAGAACCAGTGTGTAAGGAATAGTAAAAATCATTGATCGTACGAGACGTATCCTGGTTGGGATATTACGATTCAATTCAGATCAGTCTAATCCTGAGGTTCCCAACGGCATCCAGGTGGACCCCTTGGGGATAAGTGGAAGTTTAAAAAGGGTCTATAGTATTCAGGGAGTCGAAGATATTTTTTCTCCATTTAAAAAAAATATTTTTAAATTAAATATCATATATTTGTTTATTTACAGTTTGACTCGAAAAGATTTTTGATACTTTTAATATTTAATGCAGCTCTTTATGGTTAAAAATATATATAAAAGAGATTATTGTAGATGACATTCAATTCTACACATGACTACTTGGAACAATTTAAGAAAATATCAATGCCTTTTACAAAAATTTGGAAAATTTGGAATTTAATCTGATTTGTTGATAAAAAATTTCGTAAATTTTCAAATGAAAATAGTTAAAAATAATAAAATATATTTTTCTAATTTTTTGTTCTTATTCTTAGTGAAATTGTTATCGTACGTTTTTTATGATATTATTAGTATTGTGATTATGTTGTATGCTATATATAATTATATGGAGAAAAATGTAAAGGGATCGATGAAGTACATCATTCTATTAAAAGAGTTCGATGGATGGAAAGGGTTAAGAATCCTTGGCCTAACGTATCGATGTCCTAGAATACGACATAGCGATCAACAATCAAGAATATCAATATTATATTTATTTAGCACTTATCTAAGCTTTCAGATAATTTTCTCTACACGGAAAATTAATCGACATTTTTTTTTAGCAACTGAGTTATAAATGGCTAAGCAACTTTTACAACCAAACTAATAAATAATTTAACTATATAATTAGTGGACAGTTTTTATTTGAAAAGATTTAGACTTGGCGGGCTAGTTAGTAAACTTTAAAAGATTATATTTTTTTATTAGGAAATGGAAATCTAACCTCAAATTTTGAATGGGTGCCTGGTCTTCTATAGCGTAGTATCTATCTCCACGCTATAGAAGGGTTGATTACACACCCATCAATGTATTTATGCGGTAGATACATTCCTTAAAAAACCGCGTAAATGAAAACCACGCAAAAAAGACATGAAACACATACAGAGTAAGGGAATACGTTTCCATAAATAATAGACCGCGTAAAATAGATAATTTTTTTTCATCCCTTAGCGAAACATCATTAATTAACGGCCATTATATTATTTAAAAATATATACAGAAAGGGTTTACAATATCTTATTATTCCATGTTTTTAAACTCATTATAAAATAGATTAAATTTAGATTTAAAAATGGGTATATCGTTGATGTTTGAAAATTTTCCAGCATGGAAAATGGTCAAACTTATTTAATGTGACTTTTGTTTCAAAGAATTCAAATTTACGGCGATATGACTTTACGAAATAATACGTTTCACATGTGAACAATGTGTTTGCCTTTGTTTTAAGTCAAATTCGTTAAGATATACCACAATGACATTTTTTCTCATTTAAAAAAAATCATAATAAAATGTATCCTTTGTAACGATCTGTTGTATATTAGGGGTAAGTCGGGATATTTAGCTTCGATCTCTAATAAAATCACGCAATGATAGTGCGTAAGTTATGGTTTGGAGAAAAATCAAGGACATATAGATCGCCTACGTCCGAAAACAGACAAGGCATATAAAGAAGAAGTCCATGAAAGATAATTATGTTAATAACTGACACAACTGGTTCAATAACACAAGAGATTAACGTGTTACGTAATTAGTTTTAAATTGTGCGTTACAGTTTTACGTTTTATGTAAAAATATATATAAAACCGCAGGCCATAGTTTGACGACCGCTGATTAAACAAAAAGTACCTTTTATAAAATCTTTAACCTTTGAGTAAAATAAAATAAATACGTTTAATATTTTTTTAAACAAATAAATTATTATAATTACTCAACAACAATATAACAGGACTGAAAATTATGTAGTTTTCATAAGTATGATAGCGTAGCATTTAGGAATTTTATTACGCGGCACTAAAACAAAATTACAATAGTAAAATTGAGATAATACAGAAGACGACGTTATATCTAACACGCGAAATTATCATAATTCCGCGTCTTAGTAGATAATCAAGTTCTTTGCCGCGGCTAAAAGTTTTATATCCGCTAATCTCTGTGTTGCCATACCGAGACAACAACACAGAGTCGACCGACGGGTAGTATTCGTCCTCAGTACTCCGCCACGAGACAAAGAAGAAGAAATGCAAATACGCTAAAGTGGATCCGAAACAGCATGTTTGAGATGCTTATTCAAAAATAAAAGTATGCTTTGATGTCGAAGGCTTGCCTGTATTACCGGGACAAAACAGCCGATTGCCACTTGACGAGAGGCAGGGGAAAAAAATTTTTTTTGAAGAAAACACACGAAATATTTCTATGAGACGTTTGGTAATCACGTTTTTGTTTTTGCAAAAGGGATAATAGAAAGCAGCGAAATAATCAGCAAAAAATGAGCTCTTCCGCCGTAAACAAAAATAAGAACGATTAAGTTAAGTCGCTGCAAACGAAAATCCACTCAAATAATCACTCGACACACTCACAGTAAATATGTACATAAAAACGTAATACAGGATGATGAAAAAAATATATAAAACAAATTGAATACTATGTATGTTTATAACCACGCTTTTTATATTAAAATATTTTTTATATCATCATTGCCTGTATATTGGGCTCTGCATATTTTACTCTTCGTCTGATAATTTCGTCCGAGTTTTACATAATTTATACATATCGAGAAGTTGTTACATATTTAATTTAATTGTAATTTTTCGCTGTCATCCTCGGCACAGTAAAACCATAATAAGAAAGACATAAAATATTATATAGAAAAAAGAATCATGTCAATCATAATGAATCTAGTGAATCAGACACAGAAGCGAAGAAGTTGTTATTGGATTTAATATATTAAAATTAAAACATAGAAAAAAAAGAGATAAGAAGAGAACTATGCTAAAGGTTGTTAAGAAGTTTTTAAATTATTTGAAGCTAAGTTGGAAATGATTTTAACTAAATTGAGAAAAGAGGTCTGCGTTGTTATTTGTGTTATCTTCTTCTTCTAAGTATTAGAAGGACCCAAATGAAATGTCGTATTTTTTTAATGAAACTCAAACTCATATTTCTAATCATTTATTAATCTTAAATTATACAAACTAATTACCATTACTTTCTATGACCTTTTGACATCTATTAGGAAAATCGAAAATGCCTTTCTTATAAAACTCTGCAGGTTTAGAATCGAAAAAGTCCGAAAGGGCCGATTTTATTTCATCTTTTGATTTAATTTGAATATGCGAAAAAGGTAATAATCGGATGGAGGCAGGTCTGGAGAATACGCTGAATGCAATAAAGCTGTCAAACCTAATGCATCTATTTTTTGTCGAGTCAAATGTCACCCAAACGCCTTCTTTTTTAATCCTCCCCATTTTCTTCAGGTATCTTTGAGTTGACGACCATAAAGTATCGGCTTGGCTCGATAATTCTTCGATACTAAGAGTCGGATTTTTTTTTCAACCTCTTCTTTCACGGCTACTTTATCCACTTTACGGGGACGTCCACAGGCTAATTTTTTAAATCAATATTTTTTTAAGCATCTTTGACATTTCTTATTGTTTAATGCGCTCCATGAACATTGCAAATATTTTTTGTTGCCTTCGTAACGTTTTATTTAGCGTGAAACTGAAACAGCATACACCTGCGCAAATTTTCTTTCGAAGGACACGTCTCGGTCATTGTTAAAGGGACACATAAAAAAATCTACGCAAAACGAAGATTGGAGACTTCTCGCGACACCCAAAATATTTAAACACGTCTTTCTTAGTCAAAGGACTGAAGAAAACTTATCTGAAACTATGCTTTCCGAAAATGCGACATTACATTTGGGTCCATCTAATAGATTATTGTAAATATAAGTGGAATATTTTTATTTTTTTGAAGACAGATAATGGCAGTATAAATAAGTTTTTTTAATTTTAAAAAGAGGACACTGTTTCTGCCTATAAGAGGATGAAAGAGCGCGTTACTTGTGTTGATTTTCTTAATTACTGATTCTTCATGGGGCTCCATGACAAAGCTTTCTATTAAAAGTGACCTCGAGGTACGGAATAAAGGTATTTTTAATTTGAACATTTGGCGGATTTCATATTCATTTGGGTAGATTTGAAATACCCATTTGTTACACCACTTTTGAAGTATATTTTCAATGTTTTATATATGAGCTTGGGGCTTCTATTGCGGTTGATTATGGCAGTGTCATCGGCGTTAAGGGCCAAGAGGGTATTTTTTATATTTTTCGGAATCGAAAAATGAATTAAATTTATATATTAAAATTATGAACACCATGTATTCCATTTGTCTTATATAATGTATTTTCTGAATTGTTAAATTAAAAAAGCTCACATTGTATTTCTGCGTCGATAAGCAACGAAACGACAAAGCCTAATTGTAAGGAACAGATATTCGAACGTGTGTTTTGAGCTTTTCACGTAATAATAAGGAAGAGAGAGAGACTCACGTCTTCCGTCATTATAATAAATTTCGGGAAAATCCGATCAATATCATTTGAACAAAATTCGCAATCGAACGAACAACGCACGAAACCCAATGAAAAATATGCATAATTTTCGGCATGTTTTCATAGAAAATAAAACCGCGGTTAAATTGCATCCGCGTGATATTCATTCCTCGCCGTCTCTAATATGTTTTTTTTTCTTTCAGCATTATTTTCCCATTCAACTTTTTTGAAGCACGTTGCAGCGTGCAAAGTGAAGCGACGCTTGCAGCGCACCGTACCACCAATTACATAGCGTGCCGGGATTATTTCAAATCTCGGTTGAATGTCCCAATTATTTTTTTTAATGGAATAAAAATAATGACATTTTAGCGGAGATATCGCATAAATCATGGCGGAAATGTGACGTGAGCCGGTTCAATTCCAGCGATTTAATAAATACAAGTCTGATACCACTTCATCCGCTACGTTGCAGTTATTACTTGTCGGGGCTTTGTTCATGTTTAAATCCTTTGTCGTCAATTGTATCGGTTAACTAAAGCCCCCTCGTTTATCATTGTGTAATGCGGGATGTATGGAAGTACAATTTTTTTTTCATATTTTTTGAAATGTGAAAGAAAAATTAGCACAAAAGGAACCTCGTTATTGAAGAGCACGAAGAACGGCAGCTAGATTAGATTAAGGTAAACACGCGAGATTAAGAGCATTGAAGATGTGTGTCTATTATTAAAGCTCTTTGTCTAGAGAGATATTGCGTTTTTATATATATTAATACTAAGCAAATTTTGGAATATGGTCGAAAAGATATACGTAGTTTGTAGAGCCACACTAAATTATAAATTGACATCGCGAAAGTAATTTATTACATACAATCTAGACATAAATATAAAAGAAATGAGATGAGAGAAAAATATATTCAGAGATAACAATTTCACTTTTCCACAGTAAATAAACCTATATAAATAAATTTTAGCGACAAATGTATTTTTCTAAATTTATCATAAACAATTAAAATATTTAAGAAAAATACAGAACGCTCAGTTATCCGGACTAACGCTTTGTAAATTTCTAAAGTAGACTTATATTTTAAAATAGTTATTATTTATTGAGAATTTTTGAGATTTATTTACAAGATACTGCATTTTAGCAACCTGTCCTCGATTTTTTTTTTAAAATACGAGACGTAAAAATGTTCTATGACTAACATTGATATGATATTTTATGACACAAAAAAATGTAAGTAAAAAAAGTGAAGAACCTTTCAGGAAAATTATCCGACATAATCGATGTACGTACAAGATTCCCTTGGACATTTTGTAAAATATAAAAAACTACTAAAACCATGTCGATCAAAATAAACTTAAAACATATATAAGTATTTGAGTTAGTGAGATGCATCTTTCCAAGAAGTTGAAATTGTATATTGGGTAATTCTCCGTAAAATATCTTCTTGTCCACATGTATAAGCAAACTTGGTTTTTATAATAGAAAAGCGAAGCGACACATATATGTTGACTCTCAATTATTTATTGAAGTTCTCGGTGCTCAAAGGAGTGATACAGGTCTATATCTCTGCCCAGGCCTATTTAACTTATACGTGGAGTATATCATGAGAAAAGCTCTTGAAAACTGGAAGGCGGATTTAAAATAGCGGGTAAAAAAAAATCAAAACTTAGATATGCAAACGATACGACATTGATAGCTACCAACGAAGAAGAAATGACCAAAAATCTGCTCAAAAAAGTTATTTGTGAATGTAAAAAAACTAGGACTCTAAGAATTTATTTATCTACCTTATTACCTACGAGAAACGGTAATTGTGAGCCAGGGACAAGAAGGCGAATAGGAATGGCTATAAATGCGATATAAAAGCTATCAACAATTTGGAAAAACCGGGGGATATTCAAAAAGACAAAAAACGTCTAGTGCAGAGTTTGTTGTTCTCATTTTTTAAATACGGCCTATAAACCAGGGCTATAAAGGAGAATATGAACAGGAAAATTTACGCTTTCGAAATGTGGTATTGGCGACGTCTTCTGAGAATACCATGGGCCGCTACACGCACAAACATGTCTGCCCTAAAAGAAATGAGAAAAGACAAAGAAGACAGAGTTTTCACCATGTCTCAAATGGATTCTTTGATACTTTGTGCATCTCGCCAGAAGAAACGATAGCCTAAAGATGACATTTTTAAAACCTTGTGATTTTGCTATTCGCTCACGTATTTCAGGCTATTCCAGAAAAACGATTAGACATCTGGTAATTTTTTTCTACACGATCGAACGAACATTACTAATGTTATGGATTTCTCACATAGTTTGAGATGATTCCTAGCCATATAATTTACAATATTTTACATTAATTTTTGTCCAATGCTATTTTAATGGAAAGGATGAATCTGATGCTCTGATAGCAAGAGTTCAATATTTGGATTTAAATTAGTGAGGTGTAGTTTTAAATCTCTACGTTCAATGATTTGCAACCGATTTATTTTTTACGTAAGAAGATTAGCAACCGCGCTAAAACTCCTTCCTAAGAGGTTGACAAAGAGAAAAGCTTATAATAATTCTCTTGCGATAGCTCATAATGCAGGATAAGCTACAGAAATATCTGAGGCCAAAACTGCTGATAACTCTTTCTAAACTGCACCTTAAGTTCTTCGTTTGTACTTAAACTTGCCTTAACGACCTTTGATCACATAGATCACTTTTTTTTGTTCCTGATTTTCTAAATCATATTAACCATTTAAGGAATCATTCCTCTTGCTGCAGAGACTCTGCCTCAATCTCACTGACCACCGCACGAACATGAAACACTCCTTTTCAATTTTGTATCAAGATTTAAGTTACTCCATGTATCTAATCCAGTATCATATTTTTTTCCAAGAATTGAATCAAGCCATCTTCTCTACAAAGGGTTTTTAAAAAGCCAGTACGGTAATGCCGTTTCATTCAATAAATAATTACCTGATCCATCAGATGAATTGAAGTTTTTTTTTCTTTAACGTAGAACCTACTAAAAAAATCTCTGAAATCTATCCATCCTTGCCACTTTCTGGCTGTAATTTTCAATCCTATCGCTATTCCTAAAAATGATCTTGGTTTTTAGCTTTTCATCAAAAATTTAATTTTGTGAGCTGATGCATTCTCGCATCAAATGATTGTGATACATCGATTATATATCGTAAATTGAATTCATGCCCAAATAATCGATAATATACTGTACATATATATAATATATAAATTATAGATAAATCAATAGATCAATATTATTTTACTTTTCAAATTATTAATATAAAAAAAATACTTTTGTACATAAAATCACAAAATTCTTTGATCTCATATCATTTTGGAACAGTAAATGTTAGTTTTATTCCGATGTAATGTAATACCGTGGTATGAGCCAATCAATGGTACACAAATGGATGATAGAATTTTAAAAAGCGTTGGGAATTGGAAATATTTTCAATTCCCTGAATGGGAAAAAAGGTTTGACACATTTTTCCTTTTTATTCCTTCCCTTTCCCGACTGATCTGTCATACCCTATCTTGGCTTGTTCATTTTATTATTGTATTTCAATTTCGTACTGTTAACATGGGAAAACTTTTACATTTCTCACCGCGTCGTGTGCACGATACAGAATCCAATCTTCGTTTATAGAAAAGTTTTATTGTTTTAGAGAAGAAAAAAAAATCGAGATTGCGACCGAGTAATAAGCATCATTATCTGCGATCAATTGAAAATTGATTTTTTTGAATAATGTTCGCGTCTAACCGGTAGCCATTGTTCACTGAGCAGCGTGATCGAAAAAAATTAAAATTAAAATCTGAAAAGTACCGTTATCGCGATAAAAGAATTTTCAGAAACTCCTTCTATAGCAGCGCGATGATATTTCTGAGGAAATTGAAAAAAGGGGGTGCCACGTACTTAATGTTCGAGAGGCTTCGATAATTTATTTCCTCGAGAACATTTCATGCGCGAGAATCTGTGTACTCGAAGAAAAGCCGATCCTTGCACATGATAACGCACAATGGAATGTGAAAATTAGATTTACCCCAACAATAATCACCTATTTTCTTCATTACGCGATAGTTTTAATAATTTATTTAATTTTTTGCAATGGTTCCATCCTTGACATTCCACTCGAATACGACTACAGAAGTGTGTTAATTAATGGCTGTAAATCAGACTGCTTTGAAGTCGGAACTGATCTACGACTAGATCGTCCCCGTTCAAAAGTTTTCAGAAAGTCATAGAGTCTGAACAAAGTTTCACCATCTACAGTATGATGATAATATAGTCCTGTCGGATAGTAATTAACCAGAAAATTTTATATTAAAAATTAATAATCTTTTTGCAGATATTGTATGAGTTGATTTTTTAAATGAAAAACAAATAAATCAAGACAAATACTGCGTTTAAAATGGAATACAAAACTCATTAACCACAGTAATACTGACACGCCATGGAACAATTCGTGATCAAACGTCCACGTATTGCATTATGTAGACCGCAACCCAGTCTCCATGGTGATCAGCGATCAAAAGGTGGCCTACCCCTGCATTAATTTTTCAACACATACACCCTGCACATAATATAGGGATACCTTATAACGCTTTTACTTATAATAAGAAAATGACAGCACAATTTTCTTTGTAGCGAGAAAAAAAAGGAACACGTCACACAGTGAGTGCTTTAAAGGGGCCATATTTTCCTTCACATATTACATTTTGACTGTATGCAAGGGATATCATTGTTGAAAGAAAACCGAAATCCCCGCAGGACCGAGTAAAAAACATATTTATTAAGGCTTCATCTCCGCCGGGGCTCCCCACGTGTATCGATTCCCCTCCATACAATTTCTTTATTAGACCCGATGCCATTGAACGAATGTAATTCACCTCGATTTAATTTCAATGAGATATATAGCGATTGCGATCGTTCTGCGGATTGTTCAGATTATTGTAATACGTTAGCGGTGACGTTTCGAGTGCGTCATTATCAAACCGGGATGATTAATGACGGTGCCCTCTCCAACAAACCACTCTGGATAATTACCACGGTCGATCATCAAGATGCGTATTTAATCAAATACATAAATAGCTGCTGCAACCTTCAATGTTGCACTACATAAATTTATAAATCAAAAAAATTATATACTCCAATTTTCATTGACGATCGAGATTTAAATTAAATTTTGCCATAGGATTGGGTAGTCGGAATGAAAGGAGCGATAGAATTATATAATTCAGATTTTAGAATAGATACTGAACTGGATAATTGCATGAAAAGAATCCAAGAAAATACCTAGGGTGAAAATACACAAAGATGACTTAATTCGTTCCAAAATGTGTTATATTACTCGATGCGAAAATGAAGAAAATATTAATTTAGGAGTCAAATCTTTAATGAAAAATAATAGAATATATGTCATTTTGAATAATATTGAAGCTAAAGTAAAGATATACAAATTCATAAAATTCCTGTTTCTAAAGGATTGTTTATACTGGGGGTCACCTGTGACCCTTCGGCCCGAAATATTTTTTACACACTTTTTTATTCTTCATAAGAAGCTGATATTTCATTGCAATTGCAGTGAAACCCCGTTTATATATTTTGAGGAGACTGACTGACTTTTCACTAATAAAATAACGCAATTTTATTAGAAGCTCTTTCAATGTGATAAATCACTCTTAAGGTTTCTTTTTGTACGTCTTCAATATTGGCAAAATAGATTTAAAGTCCCTTATAGTATTTTCTTTTATTAGAATTGCAGTAACTGTCATTGAAATTCACAGGAAAAAAATACGAATTCCTTAATTTTCTACTAAAATTCGTGATCAGAGGGAGGGGGTATGATTTTAGGTATTTTTTTATATAAAGTGCCGTTTTAATTTACTGCTTTACTAGAAGTTGTTGTTCTATATTGTGATATAGTGTTAAAAATAAAGTAAAATATTTAATATGAAGAAAATGAACTCACGTGATAAAACGAAAATTGCGACCTTATTAAAAGGTAAATAAAAATACCCGAGAAATTGCAATATTCGTGGGGCAAATTCGTTAGTCAATCTGCGGTGACTGTAGAGCGCAAGAAATGAACATTACCAAAACGGAAGACAGCCACTTCAGTAGATCTTCTTTTAAAAAGGTTTTTCTCAACTAACTCATATAAACTGCAGTGGATATAAGAACAGAGTTTATCGGAGTTGGAGGAACCAAAGTCAGCATCGAAACGGTATGAAGACGGCACGAAAAAATCACTTCTCCTAAAACAAAGGCACCTTAAAAGTCTCCAATGGACAAAAGTTTACCAAACCTGGATTAAAGACGACTGGAGGAAAATTATCCTCTGGGATGTAAGCAAATTAAACTTGTTTGGCTCAGGTGGCATTCGGTATGTAAGAAAAAAACAAGAGAAAGTTTGGCGAAAAATGCACCATGCCAGCTTTGAAGTATCTAGCAGGAAAAATAGTTTGAGAATACTTTTCTTACTTTGGATTTGGAGATTCAATGTTCGTCAACGAAACCATCAATGTAGAAGTTTATAAAAGAATCATTAATGGGAACCTAGTTCCATCCATAGAGCAACCCGTATTTTATAGAAACAATCATTAATCTATATACTTTATTTTAAATAAACGATCACTGGTCAAAGATTTAATGAATAATCTTGATATGGCCAGGTTTTCAGACCCCATTGAAAATGTATGGCGCATTATGCAAATAAAAGTCAACAGATAGTAGCCTGCTAATTTAAAACCACTAATAACATCAATAACTAAGAAAAAGTATGATGAAGAGATAAGGCAGAAACAATAAAGAACTTATTGGATTCAATACCGGCACGGATTCAAGCTGTTACAAAAAATAAAGAAGGGACCACAAAATAGTTTTTTTTACTAAATCCTATTTTTAAGTATTTTTCCTTTAAATATTGTAAAAAAATATACCAAACCCCACAATTTTTAGATATTCTTAGGATATACTTAAAAAAATAACCTAAAAGGATTTCAAGGACCGTTATTGTAGATGAATCAAATTCTTCGTCGGACAAGTTTCCGTAACTAACTATATTCAATGGAGATTCCATCCTTTCGATAACAATTTAATTGTTTAATTTTGCCCCATGCCTAGAGTATTTTTTTTTTAGATCTTCAATATTTGTATCGGGTTTTGCAGCAATAACCCTTGAAAGCACGGATTATTCCCTGTTCCAATGATTACAGATCATTTGTACAGTTTGGATGGGAAACTTTATATTCTCTTTTAATTCAAATGTATCGAATATTTAATTATTTCAGACGAAAATTGCGGGAAATAACAACGTAAAATTGGGTATCTAATCTAGTTAAATTAAACAGAAATGTTGAAATCGTATTCAAATAGCGAATTTCGGGCACGTAATAATTTATACGAAAAATCTTTAATTTTCATTTGCAGAAGAGAGTCAAGTACCTAATTTATGACCTAATTAACGTTAACAATAAAGAAATAAAAATCTGGGGAGATATATTTTAAATTCTTCGAATCTGTTAGGATTGTTACTAATTAATTCGAGTAATTAAAACAAGAGCTCATGAAAATGATCTGTTAAGTCAATAACAAGAATATAAATAGCTTAAGGTCTCGTGGAAAAGTAACAAAGAAAAGGAAGCTTTACTCGGGAATTATCTTAGCTACCTAAGACTTTATGTTACATTTTTTAAATGTAAATATTTCAAAATTGACTGAAAATGATTTGAATTATGTGCTTTTAGTAGTGTTTAGACGCCGTCGGTCACCGGTGACCTCCATGATGCCCAATGCTTTGATATTTAATATTTTATTTTAAATTAAGTATATTAAGCACCAAAAATAGATAAAGCTAAAGCAGATAAAGTTTTGTCCAAAATGATCCTCTATAACTTTAACCCTGAACGGTTAACTGGGTCACCTGATTTGACCGCACTAAATTGCAACATTTAGAGATTTCCAACCATAAAATGTAACCATAAATGTAAACCAACAAACTTAATGAAATATACAGCAATTATCTTTAGTATCTGTATATTGTATTTGTGCTGAAGCTTTGCGATATTATAATATTTTTCATTTATAGAACGACTGAAAGTACGTGAGTAGAATAGATGATTTTAAAGATGTATTTTTTGTTTATCTGCAATATTTGAGATAAGTGATCAATAATATGTTTTGAAGATACGCAGATATTCAGATGACTGTCGAATAAATGATTCGGCGGACAAATCCTCCAGTCAATCATCCGAAAGCCTTCTCAGCCACTACCATGTGGTCGGTATCGGATTTCTCGCGACGCTAATAAGATTTGTGGCTATATCTGTTTCCATTATCGTGTTGAGGGTAATAAAGTTACCGACTCCAGAAGATATCTGTTTGAGGGTGGTTTGAGGGTCGCGGCCCATCGCAACGGGAATAAAACGAAATCAATTGAGCGAATTGAATTTACCGACGTTTCCCTGGAGAGGTCCTTATATAAAAATGTCCCGAGGGAGGAGGCGGGGGAGACTTTGAGACTTTGCAAATGTGCTATAACCGCAAATTAAATCCTATTAAGATATCGGGAAAAAATAAATGTTTGCAAAGATGAGCAATAACCAAAAATAACCGAATACAGCTACTTATTAATAATATTATATTTTATGTTCGTATAATAAACAACTTGTTTATAATTAAAATTTGTAACACCGTTGCTTTTGTAAACTTACATTGGAATATAAACATGATGTTTAATTAATCCAACATTGTGGTTTATTCGGAACCTGAAACAATCACAGCTTTTCCGCAATCAAACAAGTTACAACCGGATTTGAGTACAACTTGAACAATTTAAACTACTAACCAAGATATTTTACATAATTATCAAGCAAGATTGTTCTAGATTTGATTAAATTATTATTAACACTACAATATATATAACTAGAATGTTATCCAATTTTAATATAGTAGATTCCGCTTAATTGGGACACATGGAATTCAAATTCTGTCCCATGTAAGCAGCGGGCTTAAATTAAATAAATTATTAAAAAAATAATGAAGTGCGAGAAAATAATATATGTAATTATTAAATATTAGGTAAAACGGAAAGAAATGACATTTTATTTTATTGCGACAAAAAGTTTATTTAAACAAAAAAATTATGTTATTTTCCAATTTTATGATCTTCCTTCACGTAATAGACCTTTTTTATTACCTCTTTTGCAAAAGTATGTTAGTTTTTTTTATTAAATTATTCCCAAAACATTCCACTAAGTACAAAAAAAAATTTTCGTGTCAACAATAGCCCAGGGGTAATCACAGGTACCAGATTCGATAAAAGTATTTTTTTCTCCTCGGATTGGTGTAGAAAATCCACTTCTTAATCCTAATAAAAATCCATCTAAGAAACGGTGCTGGAGAGTAAAGATAAAATTTTTAGACTATTTTTTTCTTTATTCAATAAAATGATTGTCCATTATTCTTTATGACAACCGAGGTCTTATCTCAATTCCTCGATTTTTTCACACAGATTGAATTTCAGTTCAACGAGTTTAAAGTGTCAGTAAATCATCGATTTTAAGGATTCTTCCTAATTGTAATTTGTCCTTTAAATTCCACAACTTTTGAACATTTAAAACCATATATTGCACTGTCAAGGATTCAAGATGGCTCCAAAAATATCGCAGATGGTCTGGGTAGCTTCATTTGATTTTAATCCTTTATCAAATAAAAACAGATTAAAATACCACAAGTGCTCAAAAATCTTCAGCCGTTGGATTTCGTTGGAGTCAAAAAAATATAAAAAATAGCAAAACAAAAAGAAAACTCAAAAAGCAACAAAAAAATGTAATTTCTTTCCTCTTTAACTAATATAATGGATTAAAATTATAATAATAGAAACTCAAAAAATAGACATTAAAATATTTCTGCAGGAATTCATCGATTTTTTCAGTCATCTTTCAGAATCCCACATCAATTAATCTGATCATTTCGAGTTTCTCGAAAACAGCCGAATCGTCCGAACATCTTGACATATTTTTTTAAATAGATTATTGTAATAATTTGGTCGATATTTTAGATTTCTTACCTAATCAATATGACGCGAAAACGACACGCATACTCGGCGATGTCTCGCCGCAGATTGATGACATCCCGCCGGCTAAGTTCTCGCGGCACGTGTCACTAGTACGTTCCACTTGCACTGGGCATGTTGTATCGGATAAAACTCGCACCCGTGGCAACAGAAGCGAATATTGTTGTTTATATTTTTAGAGTTATTCGAGAAAAATCAAAAACTTGGGGTCCCAAATAGACCTCATCGGCGCGGCTAAGTAATTAACAACAAAACCATGTTGAATTCATATATATTTATTTAAATTCAATATTTTCTGACCCAATTTTATGGAATCGTTTCCCAGATAATTGATAAGTAAATTACGATTTTTTTTATTTAGTATTCCTAAATTTGGCCCAAACTTTTAATAAATTAATTATTTTAGTATTGATTAACATTCGTCTGCCACACAAGCAATTATCGACGACAATGGGAATAATATTTATAGGCCAATACGAGTCTACGTTAATTTGCACATTATTTCCGTACATATAAATTAATATTTCACAAACATATGTACACGCGAGGTATAATTAATTCTAAAGTAAACTAATTGTGACCTTTATTGGGCGCCACTCTCACCCAACTTTTACTTTCACGAGTTGAGTTACACTCCACGATAAGAAAATGTATTAATTTATCACGAGCTCGATTGTTTCGGTATCGAAATAAATCAATCATGTAATATGTCGGACGCGAGAGTCGTGCTTAATAAAGAACAAATGGAATAATGAATTAGAGCAACACTATTTTTGGATATCATGAAGATTAAACAAAATCATTTACAGCTTAATTCTTTGATGAAAATTTTATTTGATTCAGAGTTTGATGCATCTTGAATTTATTCTTTGAAATTGTTAAAACGCGTCGACTGAGACTTGATAAATTATTAGAATCAGCAAGGAGCCCTCCAATTAGGCGCCACGTTGGATCGTTCGGGTGAGGGAATCGCGACCCTCTGGCACATCCTGTTGACAGGAAAAGGATTCTAAGCTAACAGACCCTATCCTTTGGAAAGGTAGACAAATAGCCCCGGGACGCGGATCCATACAATCTATCATTGCCTTCGACACGAAGATTGATTGAATAAAAACATTTGACTTTGCAATTGTGCTTCACTTTGTCCGAAGATAATTGATGTAACTCTCGATAAAGTACATATCATAAAATATGCACGGGAGGCGTTAGGATTCATTGAATCTTTTCCCCTATTGACATTTGCCTAACCATCGATTTCCGTAACTGGCCCTTTGGGTTTTGCGCGGGTCTTCATCCCCGAATACACGCTTGTAGGGATTGAAAGCGAAATGCCGAAAAGCGAACCCGTGAAATAACGACCCTTAGGATTTAATGATAACCGCAGTGGAAGATCGCATCAAAAGAAAATATTATAAGCATTTTCCGTACAAATATATAATAATTAAAAATAATCGTATTTATCCTGTTGATAGTTCTGCTCGGGATCTATACATTTTTACCCAAGTAAATTAACTTTCTCGGACCCTTTTCAAAGAAGTTTTATGGAGCGTCTTTTATCCACTTATTTATAGCGCTGTTCACCTCATTAAAGAACTTGTAATTGTATTCCTCGCAATATAACAAATTAAAGTCTATCGAGACACTAAGTCAGGCAAATGGGGGCTGTTCATGTTTTGATTATATTTTTTTCATTAAAAAAATAGCATCGAAGTTAGGAATTATATAATAAATTAAAAATAAGAATTTGAATATTTTTTTCAAACAATAATTTCCGCTGTCAGGCGTAGCTAATCTATCGGTCTTTGTATTTTCTCCGTGGGTCTACTCAGTGGATGTTGGAAAAATTCTAAAATCCTCTTAGCCGATCCCTCGCTGCGGTTCAAAAACTATTTTTAATGAAAATAGAATCCAAGCATTTCAAGATATTGATGAATTCTTCATAAATATCTTGATTTTTTTTTAAATGGAGTATTCTAAGAAATAATTAACCATAATAAGCTTTTTAATCATAATTTGGTCAGACTGAGGACACGCTGCTGACTACCGACCAAGACCGATTCGCGGCACGTGTCACTAGTACGTTTTTATTTTTTACGCAATTGCGAACAATTGAGGTTGTATTATAAATACAAAAAAGTTTGTGACATGTAGGATTTATATGAATAGAGATTTTCTAGAAAAACTTGCCGTCCCAAATAGACCCACCCTATCGGCACGGTTAGGTTAATCTGGGCTAGTTGCGAATATTGCAGATCCACGACGACTTCTTTCTTCCCAACAACTGATTATATTCTATTTTTCCCTTTATGATGGTTTGCAGCAGGTAATATATTAATCCGGGAATTTAATGTCCAAAGTACTTGATTTTTCGATTTTTAAGGTGTCCAGAAGTTTCCACTCCTTGTGAGGGAATGAAAATACAGTAAACCCTCTTATAGCGCTCGCTGCCATAGAGAGGTTTTCTGTAGCATGCAGTCGCTCCTATGGCACGTCGTCCTTCTAGAACGTCGTTTTCTACTTGAACTTAATTTAACGTATTCTGTTGTCTGATCACAAAAATAAAACTACTCCAGGAGCATTAAATCACAATATAGTAATTATGAAAATAGTTTTATCTGTATTATTAAATACTGAAGTGCATAATGCAACGAAATACTTTGCCGTGTGAAATGAGGGTTATATTTGACAGTTAAAAATATAAAAAGTATATTTAAAAAAAGAAAATGGAAAAATGTTTGACGTATTCATTTCGTTAATTAAAAACCACACTCCAAATTTGTATGGTTGCCTAGTTTTCTATAACGTAAGTTTCTATAGCGTTGTTCCTATCTTGACGCTATAGAAGGGTTGACTGTTTTGTTCTATTTTTGATCCCTTCCGTCCATAGAATCTTTATTATTCTTCGGTAATACCACATTTCAAACGAACCATACAGAAGAAAGTACAACATGTTACATCACAGAGTTAGAGCCTGATCTTCAGGGAGGGCCGGCAAAATCTGACATTGATCTCTATCTCTGAAATTACGTTCGAACTGATGTAGTTAACCTAGCACTTGCTGAATCTGTTGGGACATAATGTTAGGATCTAACAATTATTTAACTGTAACCACAGTTTTGTTTGTTTTCATATGAATTGTTAAACCCCACCTGAGGCACGCTTTGTTCACATGGTTCAGCAATGTTCGAAGTACCTCGACACTTTTCGCCAATATCACCAGGTCGTCTACAAAATGAATGTTGTTGATAGTTTTCACTCCAATTCGCATTCCAACCGGACAGTCTTGTGTTGCTTCATTGAACACCAGGTCCGAATATATATTGAAAAGGATTGGCGACAACACACAGCCTTGTCTCACACCACGACAGAAGTATGTCCTCTACTTTTACCTCAGCAGACTGGTACCAATATATATAGATTTTTTTAATTTTATATATTTCCTTCACGTCCGACAGGTTTAAGTGCTTTTATTAATTTTTGATGTGCTAATCTTGTACGCGGTCAAAAGATTTATAATAGATATCCCTATTTCAGTGCCAGATTATTTAATTTCCCAAATGATATAGAAACCAATAAAATGTAAACGGCATTTAAAAATAATCGAATATTTTATGAAATTAAAAAATATATGAGCAAATAAATAAAATTGCAAACTGAAATCTGATCGCATAAGTTCCTCCATTTATAAAATCCGCATTAAAGAAATTCAATATTAAAATAATTCAATCGCAATTTCATGATCTTCGCCGCGAAACGATTCATAAATTTTCATCTAAACGTCTAAACTTATCTGATATATCAGATTGCAGACAATATATTCCAGAAAAAGTATTTCAGGAACACATCTTTATACTATAAACCAGTCTGCGTCCTTTAATTAAATTTTATTCGGCACGTTCCGGCAATTGTTCGAAATAAAAAGGAAACTTGGCGAACTCATGAGACACGTAAGATGAAAATAGATAGAATCTACTTGTGTTACTGAGAGCATCCAGACGTCATTTTGCCACGGAGATAAGAGCAGATGCAATTGGATAGAAACGTCAATGAAATCAATGGCTGCTATCGAGCTGACGCTGGCTGCTTCAATTGCTTTCAAATAAAACGATATTGAGCTCCGCCAGTTGGAGCAGAAACGACTGTTATGAAAGAAAACGACGTAAAATTTATACCCTTAAAAATTGTAGAAAATCTAATAAATCCTAGCGTTAAAATTTAAGCAGGCATGTTATAAAATTTCATATTACATTTGATATTACTCCTTTTTTTAAGTATTGTGAAGAGATAAATACCGTAACATGTTAAAATATATAATCTAGGATTCTAAAATACATTCAACTCTATTTTTACACGGTAAATACATAACACCAAAAACCGTGTAGTTAAAGATTGGTTCAATAAACAACATTGTGGAATAGAAAATCGTTTAAAATAGGTAATAAGCCTAATAAATATATTTATACAAATATTATTTTTAATTAATATGATTTTTTTACATGACAAAAAATATTTTAACAACCACTACACAAATATTAATCTGTAAGATAATTTCTAGTGTTTTTTTATAATCTTTCTCTAGAGTTCAGGTTAGTTTACGATTCCTCTCGTAAAATTGCTGAGGTTTTTAATCAAAAAATAATCCAAGCTAATGATGGTCAAAGGGTTTGTACTTGATTTTAAGAAAGCCATATTTTTTTTCCTTGTATTGTTGTACAGCATCTACTTTTCATCACCAGGAATAATCCATCTCATAAACGGATCGGTCTCATACATAGACAAGAGCGACGAACATATGGTTATCCATCGTTTTAGGTCTGTTAGTGATAGTTTGTTAGATACCCAAATTCTTTGTCTAAATTTTACCGATCCTTTTCAAATAGTATTGTACTGTTGACGTGGGACTCCAGGGACAATCTTGGGATAATTCCTTTTTAGGTGTTGCGAGAGTCGAATTCCACTAATGAATTTAAAGCGCCATCATCCAGTTCTAGAGATCTTCCTGATCTTAGTTTATCGTTAAATTCTCTAACATCTATATCATTTTTTAAGTTTTAAGACGTCTCCATAAATTCTTTTGACTTAAATCCCTTATCGAATAGAAATGGCGTAAAAATCGTAGATGTATATCCACAATTTCTGACCTTCACATTTTACTAAGGATAAAAAATTGAAACTGTAGACTACAAATAGAGATTCAAAATGATACCAAATTTTACATGTTTAATAAACGGCAGTCGATAACGTACCGATTTAAAAACAAAAAGAATCTCATTAATTTTCGGTTTACCTTAACCTAGCCTTGCCGATGGCGTATTTATGGGCTATTAGGGACCTCAAGAATTTGATTATTCTCGAATAACACTTTTAATATAAGTCCTACATGTCAAAAACGTATTGTATTTGTCTAAAAAACATCCTTTATTGTTTGCAATTACGAAAAAAAATTAAAACAACAATATTTGCTTCTGTTTTATATTTTTTCCAGCTCATACAGTTGAAACCGTGCGACGAGTGCTCAGTCTACGGCAGGACATTGCCGAGTGCGCTTGTCATCTACGCGTCATATTAATTAGTATTTGTTATTGCTGCCCTGTGTAGAGTTTTGTAGAATTTCTAATCTGTGATTTTTTGTTTTACAATAAATATAATATATCCATACATATCTTTATCTACAAGAGAAAATATCTGAAAATATGTCCTTTTGCGTCAATGAACAGAGAGATGTAAACAACGCGCAAAATTTAAAATACATATATAAATGATATTCTTTTAAAAATCATCAAAAATAATTAAATTGTTATTTTTAGTGCACTGTGTAAATAAAAAGAGTTGAGTGTATGCCTGACGTACGTATGTAAAATATGTCTGATAACCGGAAGAAAATCGTTCGAATTTTCTAATGGTTATGATCCTCAATCACGAAAAATCGCCATAAAGAACTTTACTCTCAATAAAAAATATATATAACTCATTTTAGCATTTTTTTGTATAATATTCTAAATTTGTCATGTAAAAAATTGTTGCCAAAAATAAACATTACATTATTTCAGACACCATTCCCAAGACTGCACGCACACATACCTGCCGTATTGATATTGAAATCCAGCGAATGATAACATTTTTTGCCATCTATTTGTTCAGGATCCCCTTTGGAGACGTTATTTAAATAGCTATTTAAAAAATAGCGGTCACACTGAGAGTGGAGGCGGTACCAGAATGCTTTCTATTGACCCCTGGGGCAGAATCGAGGAGATTGAGGAAGGAACAAAGGAGTAGACAAAGAAAAATTGATTTTCCTTAATACGACGCGTTGCCAGTGCCATATGTTTATATTGTGCGAGATCTCATGCGTCCCCAGATACCGACGAATCATAATAAAGTTGTTCGAGAGGAGGTCTCCCGAAATATTATTATTGTCTTTTCCGTTTTTTTTTCCCGTCTTCCTACTGGTAAATGTCGCTAGTTTATCTTACTTACACATTTTTTTAGATTGAGTTTCGTATAAATATATCACAATTTATATTTTATTAGGCCGCATTACGTTCTGGTATTGAAATATTACATTTATATATAATAATAAATACAATTTAAGAAGATGCTATTAATAAAAATATGTAATAAGTTTTAAAAGTATAATAAGAAAACTTAGATAAATTTTTTTTTCATATTTTATCAAGCGCGGTATAAGAAAATTTATTCAACGAAACTTGTCGCAAACCTTTGACGAGATCAAACAAGATTTAATCGGTAATATGATATTTAAGGTCAAATGGATAAATTTTGCGTAAAACATTAATATACATTTCTACATATATTTAAGGAAAAGTTTGACTGCAGCCAATAAGGTTAGTTTCTACCCATTCTGTCAAGTTTAGCGCAAGACTACAATGTGATGCTAAATAAGAAAATATTCAATCTTTCTCGCCCCCGCTTGGCTTTTAAAGTTTTTCCCCGTTGAAAAATAACAATGGACGCCTCGAAACAATGGCCCGACCGTCACTTAGTGTATCTTCGATTAATTAAATGTGCTTAATGACGGCGCCCGTAATTTCTTAAGATCTCCAAATATTTAGCGCTTTTTAGCAATTAATTATTTCAATTAAATTCCTCGATATATATATATATACGACGCGCACCGATTGAATAATTTCACTACGTACACTATGTAAATTATTTTAATTATTTCTGAGGTACATTTGAGAAGCTCTCGTCGTAATTGTAACGGCGTCGTTTAGTGAAAACAAAGCCATTTTACGAGGCGAGTAACGCTGTCGTTATTTCGTATTTTTTCCCCGTTTAATCTGCTACAACAATTCGAATTACAGGAGTAACGGCCGTTTTGACGACATAAAATTTATTCGACTATATATCCCGGACAAGGCACGGTTAATCTTTATTATAAGACAATTCGATGATTAAAAATTAATCAATAATCATTGGACCAATCAACTGAATATTCCAGTGTCAATAAATCGTATTTTCAATACACTTTAGAAGTTAAAATGAATTATATTCATAATGTATATAATTTTCGTATAAAATAGATTGTTCGAAGAGAAATCCATTATTTTGCATTATAGCAATAACAAAATATTAATCAATAATATAATTAATTCATCCCTTATCATTTTAAACTAATTTTCAATTCTGGTAATTTTTTTTCAATTCCCGTCTAGAAAAAAACCACTTGGCTTAGGTTCTAAATGAGAATTTCAAGATGATTTTTTATTTTATGGGGATCTGCTTCAATATTGAATTTTAGTAAGTCTTCGTTAACACATCCGTCACGGCGGCGTCATCCGAAGGCGGTTTATTTATAATGGAAAATAGACCCCAAGCATTTTAAGTCAAGTGATGAATTCTTCTTAAAAACAGATTATCCTGATAATAAAAATAGTTATTCGTGAGATGCTTCATAATTTGATCGATATTTGGATTTTTTAACTAATCAATATGACGCGTAAATGACACGTACACATTTGACGATGTCTCGCCGCAGACTAAGCTCTCGTATCGGATACGAGCAAGATAAAATATAATAAATAATTAAAGACAATTATTATTTATTCTTAACACTTTTGTAGACAAATACAAAGAGTTTGTGGCATGTAGGATTTATATTAAAAGAGTTATTCGAGAAAAACTTGGAATCATCGGCACGGCTAGTAACTTTTATGGTAATGTCTAAAATGTCGTTTGTTGGTTTCCGGTTTTTCCATTCCACCCTTAATTATAAAATTGTTTTGTATGTAACAAAAAATATAGCTAACAAGTAGTATTATAAAAAATATGCAAAAAAATGTACACTTTACCGTGTTTGGCCTAAATGTGAACCCAAAAAACAGTAAAGTAGGTAAGTTTAAATTAAATATACTTCTTTCAGAATAACCTAATACATCTACAGCCTATCCTTTTTTAATTAAATTTAAAATCGAGTATAATACTCGTAAATTTTCTTTATAACATACTCGAATTAACAAATTCTATTTTTCTGATTGCGGTAATTCTTGATAAAGTTCTCGGTAATTCATCATCATCAAAACCAAGGTAGTTTTTTTCCACTAATTGTTTAATTTAATCGTTCTAGCTGATCAAAACTTGCTGTCATTGTTTCAAGTTTATATCCGATTTCTCATCCTCTGTTACAAGATGTCATAGTAATGTTGATTTTCTTTCTAATTTTATTAATTCTTGACATATTCGAATCCATACAGATTTGGTTTCATCTTTTAAATGGTGCGGTATAAACACACTCTGTTTATTAATCTTGCCAATTCTTTTTAAATGTTCTTGCACTCTAGATTATGAGTACTGGGCTATATATGATATTTCTAGAATAGATTTGTTAGAATATGATTTAAATTCAATTTGTTACACCTCATTTTTCACTTTCACTACCCTCATTTTTTTTATTATATTTTTGTTCATTTTTGACACTGCCAAATAATCAATATAACCTAGTAAATGTAAGTTTTTGGATGAAATTCGAATAATATGCAAATTTCATCAAATTGCTTATCCGGCAAAAATCCTTTCATTTAAAATAGGGAGCTTTGTAAAAAAAACTGTGCTTTATATCGAATCCAATTAATAGCAAATAAAATACGTCTAAAAATATCGCCAACCATAATACAACAGACCATTAAAAAGGACGATGTCAAAAAACGTCCGGTTTTCGTACGGTACCCCTTGCATTATACTTTATTTTATTTTTTATCTCTAAATGTTTGTTTCTCTACCTTTCTATATAATATTTGTTTTTCGATATTCGCAGAAACTATTTTTAAATCCCTCGCCAAATAATAAGAATGAATAATAATAATTTTCAGGAACCAAAATATGAATATTATATTCATGATAAAATATATTTTACCTCTGATAAAGAAATAGTTGCGTAAAAAATAATTCTCTAGTTTATTAAATAGGAATCTGTACACAAAATTATTTTTTTACTAAAAAAATCTTTTACTAATATTTTATTACATTATGTTGTTTTCCAAACAAAGCTTTCGTCCTACAAAGGCATACTTTGAGCTTAAGATTTGTATATAATTAAATTTAATATCTCAACTCATGTAAAATATAATGATCGATGTCTAATAATAATAAAACAAAATTGGTCATACAATTTTGCCTCGGAGGCCTTGCTATTTCATCAAGTTTCAACACCTGCCATAAAAGAAAATTAGGGTAATTTAATTTTCCAAGGCCATCCTGAAATAAGCCATTACGACTAATACACGTGTATTATTATATCGACCACACACAGAGTGATTAATAATATTTATATGTCGACATTCGTCACGCGTGAATTTTCTTTCATTTTTTTTTATCAGCGCGTGTGAAAGGTGAACGAAAAGTCGAAGAGCAATCAAAGTCGTGGCAGAGTCCCATACGAAATTCTACCAGTCAGCATCTGATTAATGGCGGCAGATGATTGAAGACAGCTGCCGTCGGGGGTGACTGGAGGATTACGAAATTTGCATATAAATTTGGATATTTATCTCGGAATGAAATTCAGGACTCAAAGACGAAATGTTTGTAAGTGTTGTTAAGAATTTACAGAGTCACGTCTCCGATGATAAGCTCAGATCCGATCTGACATTGTCTCAAATTGAAAACAAATTTGTACCTCGGCGAGGCGAATAATAATATATTTGTTTATTTCTTTATATATTTTAATATATTTTTTTACACGTACATATTATTATTATAAGTCGGTTATTTTACGAGAGCCAATTTAATTTATAAACTCATGATAAAACACATCGATAAACTTTATTAAATTAACTAGTTTCGACGGCCAGACTGAGCAGAACCTTTCGACAGCACTTGTACGGCGCAATTAAATCACTATTCAAAGTCAAATTAGAATGCAAATTCGGGACAACAGATTGTACGTTGTTTTGGTACTATCAAAGTATTAGAAGGCAATAAATAAAATTTAATTTATATTTACATAAGCGTTTAAATTTGCTATCAAAGCTCGGCACGATTAATAAATACATAGACAGACAGCAAATGAAATTAGATTTTAGCTCATCAAAGCACATCATTAATGCAGCATAATTCACGAATAAAATTAAACAACTTAAGCAAAAAAAAATAGCAATATCAATTGAATATAATAAATAAAATATTTTCAATTTATTTCATAATATATTTCAATAAAATTCAACGGTATCAACGTTAAATGCCGCAATGGACTAAGAGATTTTCATGACATTTCTAAGGACTCTTGCTTGGCCAAACATTACACGTCCCCAGGGCTACGAGACTATACAAATACAAGACAAATTCCCCGTATAACACTTTCGACATTCATAATATTCTGCACGGCCCTAACAAATTTTGTATAAATACAGCTCTGCATATTTGCCGAGAAGCGGCGACGCGTTCGCGCTCCATCTCGAATTACGCGCCTAATACAAGAATTAAAAATAAAATGATAATAAAGGCGTAAAAAAAATGAAAATAATATCCAGTGCGGGATTTATCGATTCAGCAGCTGGACTCATTCATTCCGTAATCCCGGGATTTCTATGTGCGAAATATTTAACACCGGCCGTGGAACAACAGAGAGTTAACCTTTTTATTTATTTTCTCACATTTGTGTCAGCGTGAAAAATTGAACGAGCCATTGGTACGACCGGAAACAGAACCGAATACTTAATGTAATATTTCGCCGGGTTTGCGATGTGCCTGTAGATTTATCAATTTGTTGCCATTTGGCGATGTGCTATAGCTAAATGTATACAGCGAGACGGGCTATATTATATTTTCCGGGAAAATTCATAACAGAACGGAACAGTAATTGAAAATATTTCAAGTCAAAGAGACTCTTAAAATAATATAATATTCTCTATCAAGAACAACAAATCTTTTAATAATAATCGACAAGTATAAATAAAATTGATATAAATATGTGCTATCATCTGAAATTTATTCATGATCATATTGCTTCAAGCACATTCGAAATATTGGCTGTAAAGATTTATTGGACTATGAAGGTATACTCATCGTCAATTTATTATACTTTTAGACAAAATACAATAATTTTTGAGATAAACTAGCTTGAAAATATAATATATAATATTAATTTTTAACACAAAAATGCAGATTTGTCTTTTATATTTTTTTATTTAATATTATTGGATACGATTAAATTTTTGAAATTATTGGTTATATAATTTAGGCGATTTTCCTTAATTATCAGTAAGAAAAATACTGCCCGTACACGCTCAGGATTAATAAAAAGGATGTGATGGGCTCTTATGATATAGATAGAAGGCTGCAATGACAAAAACATACCAATAGATAGAAATATTACTCAAAAGAGCGCACTAAAAATTTATAATTTAAAAAGAACTGAACAATCGTCATTTGAAGATGCATTGAAAATTTTAAGAAGTGATTTTCATTACATAATATAAAAATTCAAGGAAAAATTGCGTCGGCTGACATTGAATCATCTAGACAATTGACTGCAGAATTCGCCGAAATTATAATATATTCGCCGACAATATAAACACTCACAACTGATCTCGAAAAAGTGTCGAACATCTAGAATTTTCAGTGATATCAATAATGAATAAATGATATGTATGTTATTCAATAAATATTTAAATGTATATTTTGTCGATTGTTTAATAAAAATAATTAAGGATATTAACAATTTTGCCTATTTTTTGGATGAACCTCTAACCTCGTATGACACGGATTTGTATTATACGACGTGTTTGTGGAACCATATGACCGTGTTAAACGAGATTTTTTCCAATTATTCAACAACTATATATCATAATTTAGCTATCAACTGATATATCTATGACGTATAATTAGAAAAAATATATTTTCTGTTATTTGTTATCCTCAAAAAATCTTTACTTATTCATCAATAATTATTTTGTCTTCATCAGTCGCAAGCTTCCGTATATTTTTTTATTATATCATGTATCATCTTTAACCCTTTAAGTGTTTAATACGGCTGAGACACGGGCAGGGATTCAGATACAAATAACGCTAAGTACGTCTGGGAGACGGGCAGAGCTTTAAAAAAAATATTAAAATATTAATTTAAAAAAAAAAACAATTTAAACAAAATTAGTGAATAAAAAAAATCTACATTTTCGGTATAGTAAATATTATTTTTATTAAACTGTCAAAGGGTTAATAAAAAGAAAACTATTTTTTGCGCTTGGTAAGTAGACTTTATTATATTATACGATGAACGGATCCTCGATCAAATTAGTCCAATAAATCGAGATTTTACTGTATCGTTATTATGATTTTGCTTATATTAAATAGAAGTTAAAGAAATTAACATATTAATTTATACAAAAAAATATGCAAAAGAGCAAATGAATGAAAATAATTAAAAATATGCAACCATGGCTACTAAACCGATTAATGGTAAAGTTTTCATAGTTTAGATATATCAATTTTTGTCTCGAAAATGTAATCTCGCAATAGAGATTTAAAGGATGCCTCTCAGGAATCAGGAATACCTTATAACTTCGATGTTAAATTCTTTTTTAAAATTTAATTAAATATAACCACACTCTTCTTATTCACCGGGCAATACTCCAATGGAGTATCATCTATTCATATCAACAGAATATTAGAGCGATGGAATATATTGTAGCTTTAAGTATAAACAGTTCCATTACATGAACAAAATAAAAATGTTGGGAAACAATCGTAGACAAGAGAGAAAAGTCAACTCCCGTGTTTACGTCATTGAAATTTGCGTTTTCCAGCTATTTTCAAAGAATTATTAACATCAGTTACTAGTTTTTATGACTTTATTTCCCACAAGTTACACCTGAAATATTTAAAATTGAATTAAAAAGTATTTTTTTCATCCAACCTGAATCAACTCCGATTATTCCCATTGGACTTGGGAATAATCCGAGCTTTCAAACAATATTACCACAAAAATCAAATGTGTATTTTGGACGAAATGCTATGGCATGGGATGAAATTGAAAAATAAACAATTAAAAATGGTTTTCGGAGAGATGGAATGGGCAAGAAACAGGAAGATGAAATTAAAGATATTACGGTGCGCAATACCATTGATGGCTGGAAACTAATTGCTGACAAATCCTTGCGAAATTATGTAAATCTTTACTTTAATGTGATGACATCTGAAGTTATAAGAATAAACAATATAGTGAATGGTCATATTTACAAAAAAAATATACTACGTTTTCCTCGTTTTGCATATTTTATTAAAATAAATAATATTTAAAAAAAAATATAATGATGGACTCTTCGTGGAAAATTTTAATTACTCATCTACTCTCTTAAAAATATCGAGAAAACTTCATGGGTAATCTATAATCATCAATTTAAAACTATTCTGAAACGTCGGTTAATATGATTAGAGTGTTAAACTTTCAAGAAAACGTAATAAGTATTAGATATTAAATAAAATTTATATTTAAAGCATGATACTTTTTAAAAATTAAAAATTCGGATGATTAAAAGAAAATCGTTCGGCTTGAAATCAAAGAAAAGTATTTTTTGGCATTCAAACCTGTTAAATTCAAGAATTAATTAAGCCATAATCCAATTATATTGTCTGCGATATAAGACAGCTACCAAATAGTGGCTGTGTTTTAATTAAAAGATTTATGTTTCTTTGGCGAATATTAAAACATTTTAATTAATCAATTAGTTTTATAATTGGGACACTGCGAAACGGTATCGTTAGTGCGGCGGCGACTCAAACCCCCAATTTATAGTTATTCGCGACGATTTTTTTAAATAATGGCACCGTTCACACACAAAACAGACTATGTGGTATTCTTTTGTTGAATAATAATAATGAAGAGGCGCGTGGAATGGTATTGTGTTATGGACAGAATGTTGGATCAATAAGCAGAAGAAATAAGAATCCGTGTTGTAAGGTCACGGCGAAGAATTCCGCGTATTTCAGTATTGGACTAAACGGAATATTGCACCGCCGCCAATACACATTGTACGACAGAAAACCAATCGATGACAATTGCGAAATATGATTTCGCCAATTTCCATAATGGCGAGCTGGCAACGAACGGTGGAATAATTTCGACAACTCCGCCTATAAAATTATTAATTGGAACTAAATGGAAAATTACCGAAGTAACGTGCACACGGTTTGCGGAATAAATTTGTTCGAATTACATTCCAATATTAAATCATTTATTGAGCGGAATTAAATTCGCCATATATTTCGCGTTACACATTACACGTTATTTTATTTCGCGACAGTCGAGAAGAAGTGTATTAAGACATTTAATTCCATTCACAAATAAAAATAAATCCCCCCACCTTCCGTTTCGCTCCAATTCAGAAGGGATTCTCCATAGTATACCTCTATTAAAGAATAATTGAAACACTTGGGAAACAAAAAAAATAATCCTCAGACAGTTGGGCCCGTCTTATTTCCGACAATGTCGAAAAAATCGACCGGCGGGAGGTCGGACCCCCCTCCCATTTAATTAAAAAAATCAACGGTCCATGACCAACGACTAACTACCTCTCGGAACCGAGCGGGGAGTGGGGATTCTGGACGGAAAAAATGCGTATATACATTTGCAACTTTTGCACAAAAAAAAATCGCAAATTCTCCAAGTGGAGTTTAATCTTTTCATCTCGACGGGGGATATGAGGGGAGGGGGGTAAGTGCGCGAAAAATAATTTGGCTTTCTTATGTACGCTATAAAGTTCACAAAGGCCCAAAGTCAATTTTGTTTTAACGATAGTTATAAATCAAAATTTTCAACTCTCAACTCAATAGTATCATAAAACAGAGACGATTTTTCCCTGCGATTCCATGCGAAAAGTTTTTTTTTACGCCGATTTAAGTGTGTTGATTCTATATCAATTTTTTTTACAACAAAACTTTTACATCCTTCTGTAATAAATTGAGCGCGGCGTTAACTCGATACTATTATTTTATACATTATTAATACCTTGCACAATTTTAAACAGAAGAGAGTAGAGGGCTTTATGGATGAAAAAAAAACGTAAAAAATATATAGGTTTTTTATAAAAGCTTCCGAACGTTGACAAAAACAGTAAAATTTAAAACATTTTTTATACGAATGATACTTTCCAAGACTAAATTCACATTATTATTTTTTTATTTATACACAAAATATTTTATTATGCTTTAATTTAAATTAAATTATCGATAGAAAATTAATTTATCGTTGCTACTTGATGATAAACGTGACCGTTTACTGCTGTTTTTCCCTAGAGTAAAATCGTGTATTTAAATTAAAAACGTTTGTTTTATTCCATTACTGTGATTCCATTTTTTTAAGTGCATTGTCTAAGATAATTTAATTATTTCACTGATATTATAACGATTTTTAAATCACGTTGTAAATGTACGTCACGAATCGTATTCTAATTATTTATTAGAAAATTGTATTTAAGTTTAATAAAAACTATTGACATCAAGCCTGCAATTACCGAAAATCTCTCTAAGGTAAAGTGTAAAGAAATGACAATTTTATTTAATACGCCAAAACAATTATTTAAAGAAAAACTGAACAACGATATTTTGCATCTAAAGATATCAGGTAAGTATGATGTAAATTTCTAAATTTAACTCTATAATTTTGTTCTTCATGATCCTTACCGCGTGTGGTTTTGCATTAATATGCTGTTATTTAAATGCTAATAGTTAATTAAAAAATACTTTATTATTATTATTTTTTTTTATAAATTTATTAGAAGAGATATCCACTGGGAAAATGAATAAGAACTATCTATAGCAGTGTTGTCCAACAGAAATCATTAGTGGACCGCATAAAAAACAAAAAGTATTAAAAACAATTTGTTAACCTTTTCAATGCGGCGGGTCCAAACACGATTCTGCATCTGAGTGCGGCGCGGTTTTGAACCAAATTATTTTTTTGGCGCGGTAAATTTGTATTCACCGTTTACCGCTATATTAGACCATTTTCCTATAAGAGATTTATGCAAACATGTT
>JAGXCT010036783.1:0-39700 GCA_022495035.1 Philopotamus ludificatus
AAAAATAATATCCAATTTGACCCACTTGGGAAAAAGGTTCGCCATCCCTGTCCTATATCATATAATAAATATATAAAAATAACAGTAGTACAATTCACAAATAATCATAAATAAAATGTTTACAATCTAATAATTTTAGATATTACATAAGCTGAAATATAATAGCAGTAACTTCCCAAGCAAGTTTCCAATTTACACGATTATTTATGTACATTTTTTGTAAAGATTTTATGATTGTCGACATGAATTTGAGAGATTTAAAAAGTCTATGTAAAATGCATAATATTCAAATCAAGATTTTTTCTAAATAAATATTCTAAATGGTTAAGTATAAATTAAAATAGGGATCTATAAAATATAAAATTTTACAGCCCCACTGTTGCATTTTAAACTGCCCGTTAATTTTTTATAATATTTTCTATTAACGGTTATTGATGTTGCATTATTTTTAAAAATGCATTTATATATAAATAAGACAATGAAAAAAACAAATCTTATATTTAGTTTAATTAATAAAATTTTACGTTTTGATTATATTTAAAAATATCTTTAACTTCCATGAAAACGAAATAATAACTGTTAAAAGTTTTCTATACTTTCCTAGACGGTTCCTAAGTATATAAATTTGGATTTATATAGTTTCTAGTATTTATAATTTAAATCAATATACACCTGACGTTGCTTTTGCATAGTTTTAAGATCGTGTTGGCCAAAAAAAGTAAAAAAAAAATTGAGGTTTTATACCGAAACCGAAAAAAAATAATCAAAAAAATCTATTGTTTTATAAGGATTTCAAATGGGTTTATTAAAATAAATAAAACTATTCAAAAAAATTAAAATATAATCACTCAGAGCTTAACCGCAAACTAAAAGAATTCGTCATTATTTTTTTAATGAAACGGAAAAACAATCTGAATCCCTGAAAAATATCTAAAAACCGAAAACGATTTTTTTTAAAATTGAACGTGATAGTGAAAAAGCAGTTTTATGAACTAATTAAATTTTAGCATGCCTCTAACATTTTAATAAACAAGAAATACTATTCTCTCATTAAAGGTCATCGATGTACAATGTTAGAAAAAAATATGCAAAATGAAGCTAGCTTTATTAGCTATATTAAAAATTTACTTTATTTTTTGGCTGTCAGTAAAGTTTTAAGTGAATTGGTGTGTCTAGCGATATTTTTAACAATGGTGTTATTTACAAAAACACCATTGTTATCATGCTTTAGCCTCCATACTCGCCGTACAAGGCCCCTACTGTCTTAGATTAAATGATATATGAATAAACGACGAATATTTTTTTAAGATTGTACAAAAATATAAGAGCGTATAAATTTTAGCTGTAAATTACTATTAACTCATTGCCTACGGGGGTCGTGGATTCCACGTCAATGCCATTTTTGTGTATATCCGGGGCGCGCATATCTCGCGCTAGCCGACACTAAGCGTTTGATCGCCTGTAACTTTTACAACGTTCTGTTTTTCAAATATATTTTTTTAAGAATTTATTTATTTATTACACTGTTATAACCCTTTGTTTTTTCGTCAACCGATACTATGCGCTTTAATCTGCTGTATATGTTATAACGTTTTGTTTTTTTTTTGCAAACATTATCTTATCGGTAGGATGCTTATGATGATCTCTTTTATTTATGACGTTCCTCAACATTAACCTATCCCAGTAACCCAATAGCTAATGACTTAGAAATTTCACACAAAAGCTATATAAATATTAAATAAATAGTTGATAGCAATTCTATTAGCTAATATAATTTCTCTAAAAGCATCCTTTTTGCATGACATTATATTACCGAGATTTACATGTAAATATTAAAGTGCTTCACGGAATCTTTCTAAAGTCATAAGGGAACACGTCCCATCTCAGCAAAACTCGACCAGGTGCATTCGTTATTAAACTGGAAACGACGACGCCATCAACTCTTCCTGTTACTGAAATTACATTCCATCATTATTCGACTACAGAATTTACATTGCATCGCATTCGTATTCATACCGGCGACGCCAGCTGCCGGCGCCATCAGACCAAAGATAACGACTCCTTGCCAGGAGCGTCCCACGAGGCAGCATCCCACGGCCATTGGGCTTCAAATCCTTCGAGATATCGTCCACACGGTCTAGGACTCCTATGAAAATTTGCAAGCGACATGGACGTTGACGTTGCGGACCGTTGACAGACGTGAATTATGTGCTCCGAGTTTGCTTCGGTTAATTGTCGGCGAAATCTTGTTAACTCGAGTCTGTATTGTAACATCGCCCGGATAATTAATACATAAAATACTTTATGGCGATTAATTAAACTGTTTGTGATGCCGGCAATTAATCATAGTAATACTTTAATTAAATGCGCGGCACACAGACTGATATACGATAGTTTTGTAACCTCGGCAAACCTAATTAATCTTGATGCGTACATTGCGTTGTTACAGTTTACCTTTGTTACAAGACTCTCTCGCCTTATTGTTTCCAAGCGGCAGTGTTTCTCAGATGGTGGGACGCAATCAAGCACAGCGAAAACCGAAATACTTAAAAGTTCTTTATGTTATAATTTATTGTTGGGTTTTCGTTCTTATTTAACGGAATGCAAACAACCACTTCAAATGGCTGGATTAAATGGAATAGTTTGGGAAGCGTTGCTGTGCGATATACAAATTACAGACTCGGCATCGATCCAGAACGACCGAAATTGCTACCGAAGAGTCCATCGGCTTAAAAATGGATGCGATTGTCGGCAGTTTGGATGGACCGTGAGTTAATTGGGTTTGTACAGAGCGGTGGGCAAAGTTGGACAGGACTGATCTAAATGCTTCTCTCCAGGCGATCTGAGGCCATATCCCACCACCGACCTCCACCCGGGTGACCCATTTCCATCGCCTCCTCCGTAACACCTTTCCACTATTCCACTGACAATGGTCAAACGTAGTATACGACGCTTTTTTCTTAATTTAATTCTTGGACGAATTAAACTTTAGACGTAATTTTTATGATTATGGCAGTAGAATATAGAGTACACTCCTGATTATCCAGGCTAGGTGGAGAGAGAGTTTTAATCCCAATAAATCCCAAGCATTTTAGTTTAAGATATTGATCATTCAATTATTCATCAGTATCTGACTTTTTTTTCAAAAAAATGGATTATTTATGATATCGTACCGGATGCGAGCAAAAAAAAAGCATCGCGCCAATGGCAACGGTAGAGAATATTGTTGTTTTAATTTTTTTCCGCAATTGCGGACGCTAAATGACTATGATTATTTATAATATTTATTCTTTAGACTCTTTTAGACCAATACAAAAATGTTGTGACATGTAGGATTTATATTAAAAGAGTTATTCGAGAAAAATAAAAAAAAGGATCTCCAAGAGACACCATCGGCACGATTAGGTCAAAAGAATCGTTTAAATATTTTCTTGTTACATTTAGAATTTTCCTAAGATATTATACCCTTATATTTAAACCCCCAATGGTCGATATACTTCATAAAGTATCAACAGTAGTCAGGGTTGTTTTTTGGCGATTGATAATTTCTACTTTATTGATTACCTTCTGAATCTCTTTCGCTATTGATTGAGATATTAAATAATATCCTCCTATAATACATTATATTTATTCTAAGCACTCAAGACTTTTAAATTTGTTATTAACTCACATATTTCAGATATTTAACTAGTGATGTCTAGTATTTTTTTTTCAAAATAGTTTTAAAATATTACAAAATAATTACTTTCAAACTGTTTATAACAAGCTCGATTTTTGTTTTTACATCTAATATATTTTTTATAATATAACGATAAACGATAAATGGGCCTAACTGACATTAAGCCCTTATTACTGTGATCTCTTCATGTGTCAGATAAATTGAAGCATGCACGGAATTTTCAATGTTCTCTCGTCTGGTTCGTGCTTGACTTAACCCGAAAATGTTTATACATACATATTAATATATATGATTTATCTAGAGAATAATAATATTCGTTGACGATTTAAATAATAATCGAAATTTAATATAAAGCAGGTTTTTTCCCAATATTGTAAACACTGGTGCCAAATACTTGAATTTACTGCAAGAATCTGTTTTACCACGCATTCGGAATGAATCTGATGAAGATGGTGAATTTTATTTCTAATAGTACGGAGCACCTTTATAGTACTATCGTAATGTAAGAGCATATCTTGATCAAAATCTTTCAAATAGATGACTTGGACGAAGAGGTCCCATAGAAAGCCCTACCCGTCCCCAGACATGATGCCACTGGACTTTTCCTTTAGGAGATAGCTTAAAGATAAGGCCTACGCCTGAAAACCAACGACACTGAAAGAATTAAAAGCCCTCATTGAGCAAGAATGCGCCACAACATCAAATAAAATGTTTGTTAAAGTTTGCGAATTAATAGCCCAACTAGAACAGTAATAATTTTGAACAAGACGAAAACTTAGACGTTTTACGCAGATTTTTTTTAAATATTAATAATGTGTAAGTAAAGACCAAAGTTTTAATAATTTAATCTGTGTACACAATATTTTTGCGACACTCTGTATGTATAATTAAATATTTTTAATTTTTAGCGTCAAGAATTGCCCTTTTCTCTATGTATTCTTCTTCGAGTGCCTTGTCTGTTTTCGAAGTATGCAATCTATAATATTATTTTTTGTCTTTTCTCTATATTTGACTAGCTGAAGCGTTTCTCAAGATCCAAACCTGATCCATTTGCGAATGTCACGAATCCACGACAGCTTTTTTCTGACTGACAACTGTTAACCTTTCACTTTTCACTTCATAACTGTCTGCAGAATGAATATCTGCATATAGTGTGTCTAAAGTATTAAATTTGACGATTTTTTAGGATGTTTTTAGACTACACGTAGCATCTGAGATTACTCTTTTTTTTAAACTAATTAAGGTGAAAATAGTTTTAGAAGAGAATAAAACTGTTAGGATTTTTTATACTATCCGTTCACTTAATTCATGTAGGTTTAAACATATTTTATGCTAAATATTCTAATTAATAAATATTAAATGTATGTATTCCTAATTTACAGACATATTTTGAAAAAAATGCTAATAACTTATTTTATTTTTAATTGTATATATTATATATCTTTATTAACAAGATTTACAAAGAACATGGATTACTATTTTATTTATCTATTCTTATAAAAGGATCGAGGATTCTATTTATCAAAAAAATACTCATTATAATAAATTTTACATGAATTATACCAGAAAATACGAATTATCATTTAACCAATCCGTCACGGCGGCTTGAAAACATCCGCAAGGGAGTCTACTTGAGACTCCAAGCATTTTAAGTCAAGATGACAAGAAATGAGGCGTTTCATTTCCACTCAGCATATCGAACCGGATGAGAGCGAGAAAGAACATCGCGCCCGTGGTAACGGAGGCAAATATTGTTGTTTTTATTTTTTTTCCGCAATTGCAGACAATAAAGGACGATGATCATTTATAATATTTATTCCTAAGACTTTTTTAGACAAAATCAAAAAGTTTGTGACATGTAAGATTTACAATAAAAGAGTTATTCTAGTAAAATCAAAAACTTGGGGTACTCTATAGACCCTTCGGCTTTATTAAATTCATGTTAAGATGTAAATATATCGTGATAAAAAATGCGATATGTTATTAACATTAAAGCTTGAAAACCACTGCTTTTAAATGTTTTATACATGTATATCGACGTAAAAAAAGTAAAGCTAATTATCATCGACGTATTTTATTTTTATTTACAAGAAAAAATAAATAAATACTGAGATTCGAACGATTTCTTATAATAACATTGAATCAAATGTTTCAGGAGCTTTATGCTGAATCTAGACATTTATTTAAAGCACTGCTGTACATACATATGACTATATCATCGGTAGATTCTAAGCCTAAATCCTAGACGGCGTTCATTATGTAAGCAATAAATAAGACGCGGCGCCGCCTCTGCAAACACAGCGAGTTAACTTTTTTACACCGGAAGTACACAAAAGTTGTTCCGGTGGAAGGGCGAAGGGAGACGGGGGGCGAACGCGGGGCACACAGTATCCGACGAGATGTTCCACCAAGACAAACAAGTCGGATTCAGTGTAAACATTCGGTCTACACGTGTACTGTGTCGTCTCATTTCTAGAACAAGCTCAGCTAGAATGGATAGAGCAAGTATTTATTCAGCGACAAAAAAATAAAATAAACAAAAATACATACATGTGTCACTATAACTCGCATATTTATTTCAATAAAAAAAAGTGTATGGATGTATAAAACATATTCAAATGCGATGCGTCGCGGTTGTGATATATAGAGATCGTAAGATCTTACGTAAATGATTTTTCTATCTATTTCCGGTAGGAAAATTTATTTCCTTCCCCATTTTCCATTACTTTTCGGTTGCGTACGTCGGTATTCGTTTGCATATACATACGAGAACATATTAAATATTTGTATTATTGCAAATTCTACGCGTTTTAGCCCCCGGGCAAATATTCACGTGGCTAATCGTATCGAAATTGGCTAAGCGAAAAACCGCCGGTAAATACCGAAAATATGTGGATTCTGCGTGATTCGATAATGATATAATTCTTAAACGCGTCAATGATATGCAAATATTATTTTTTTATATAAATTTCCTAAATTTTTATAGAAAAAAATCTCTTCTCGTACTATTGTTGGAAAACTCATCCTTTCTCATGTAGTTGAGATAAGATTATCTAACAAAAATTCAGAAATCAGCACCGTATTTAGATTTCTATATATTTTATTAAAATAAGAAAATTTGTTTAAAATAACTTTGATAATTAAACTTATAATTATACCCATTTTAATTATGTTTAATGTTTTATTACAGTCGATTTAAGAATAAATTATCTAATCAAATACATATAATGCTAAAGTATAAAACTTAATAATCATATAAATATTTATACCAACTAATAATAATTTAATTCTTTTGTTTTGGTATTAATAATGCCTTGTAAAAAAATTATTATTAAATAAATTATAATAAAATATTTAAATTATTATTTACTACTTCTAAATACGTACAAAAAACCTTCTTACAGCGTCGAGATATTAACGACGCTATAGAAATCCGCCTTATAGAAATCTAAGCGATTTTGATTTGCTAAACCGATCGATCACGACGGCTCGTAAACAACCGAGTCGTCCGAAGTAGGTACAGTAAACCCCCCTGTAACGCCCAGATAGGTTCCACGTTATAGGGGGTAATTTTATTTAATTTTATCAGTGCATCAAACATTTTAATTTTTCTTTTTTTTACATTTATACTTGTTTACCAGCGCAAATGACTTGACTCGCACGATGAGCGATATCCTTTCGTATTTTGGCTGTAGTTTGTTCGTAGTTAATTTTATAAAATTATAAAATATTTTTATAAAAAATCTATTTAGCGTTTTAAAATATGTACGTTTTAGGGATTTTGACGTTATAGGAAAAAACTGCCGCAAACGTTAAAGGAATGTACGTTATAGGGGGGGTGGGGTTTATTGTATATCGGAAACCCCAAGCATTTCAAGTCAAGATATTGATGAATTCTTTATTTAACATTATTTTTAAATGAAATATTCTAAGAAAAAAATAGTTATTCATGATATGCTTTATACTTTGGTCGATTATTTTTTTTAAAATTTTTTTTCCACAATTAACGTGAAAATAAAATACAATGATCATTTATAGTATTTATTCTTTATTTATTTATTTTATTTATTTATTTATTTATTTAAAGACAATGCGTGATTGGCATTACAGAATGACCCAGTTCGCCAATCACGCATAACACATAATACATAATACATAATACATAATAATACATGAGAAAAATAAATAACACACCAACAACATATATTACAATAAATTGAAGAAAAGAATTATAAAATTTCATTATGGGATATCAACAAAACGGCTATATTTGACATCAGATATATCCACATATTCAGCCAAATGGATTGAGCAAAGTAATAGCTCTGGCTACCGGAGGTTTCTGAAGGTGAGCCTGTCCTCGCCTTTGGCGGAAAATACCGTGAACGGGTTCGATGGTAGTGAGGAATTGGCGCCCATAAGGACAACTCGCACAGTACAAGGGGTTATGTATTGCGCCAATAATGGCTTGAAGAAGTTAGCTGCCAAGTAAATCGATCTTCTTTTTTCTCAAGGGTTATATACCCCAGGCAGCCCCCCCTGCACCCATGCGCTGGGGGGTATAAACTTGGGTAGAATCAAACTCCTCATGTAGAGATACCTAAGAAATTTCTTCTGTATCTTTTCTAATCTGAGAATTCGAGGAAGGCGATCATAAGGCGCCCACATATAATCGAAAACAGTTCGAGAGCAAGCTCGAACCAATGCATCGTATAGCACTCGTATGACTAAGGTGCTACGTATGTGATGAGAATTTCTCAAGACGAAGCCAACATTCTTGACGATCATACACACGTCCGATGCAATATGAAACTAAATTTTAACTTAGAATCAAACAAAATACCCAGATCTTTAACAGACGATTGCTTAGAGAGAGTTAGTTAGAGTTAGTTTGAAGGCACTTTTCCAATGCTTAATGGAAGACGATTTAGTATTGACCAACCATTCTGAAAAGAATCAATGTCCAGCTGCAACGAAAGGGCATCTTCCACTGAAGTAATAGATCGAAATATTTTTAAGTCGTCTGCGAAAAGTGAAAATTTACATTGAAGGACACTATGAATATCATTTATAAATAAAATAAATAATAAAGGTCCTAAATTTGATCCCTGCGGAATACCGGAAGGTGTATTGTATGTATACGACGTTTGGGAGTCGTATTTCACATATTGTTTCCTCTCTGAAAGGTAACTCGAGAAGAAGCGTACGAGATTATCCGATAACCCAAAACTGTCTAGTTTCAGAATGAGTCTGGCATGATCGACTTTATCAAGCCTTTTTTCAAAGTCGTTGTAGATAACGTCGACTTAGCAGACCCCCTTGTCCAATGGCTTAGACACAAAGTTTGAAAACCAAGAAGGCCAATGACTGTTGGGCGTCAGGGCTGGAAATCCATGTTGCTCGTCGATAATTCTACATTCAATATGGTTGAAATATGTATTTATGCAGAATCATCTCAAACAACTTGGCGGAACCGGATAGAACAGCCACTGGTCTGTAATTCGCGACATTCGACTTATCTCCTTTTTTAAATATGGGAGTGACTTTGGAAAGTTTCCACAAGTCTGGAAACTGGGACGACTTTACCGATAGGTTGAAAATATGACGAAGAGGCTCAGTTAGTTCATCTTGACATGCTTTTAGACTATTTTAGACAAATACAACAGGTTTATGACATGTAGGATTTATATTAAGAGTTATTCGAGCAAAATCAAAAATGTAGGGTACCGAATATACCCCATAGGCACAGCTAAGTTTAATATTATAAAAAAAAATATTATTTATATATTTTAATGTGATGACCTAGTTTATTTTTGTTTATTTTATATTTTGTTGTCATTCAAATAGCATTTACCTTAATTTTGAGCGCCAATGTATAACATATTCATGAAATATATAATATGACCAGAAAACTTTAGCTCTCTGTAAAAAACCGATCTATTAGAAATCACTATAGAATGGACTATCGCATGCGCTTCTCTAAAGCAGGGAGCACTATATGAGGGCTTACTGTCCTCATAAAGAATAATGCACTATTACTTTACTAACTATTTATAAGAGGTTTGAACATTTTTATGAAACTTATGAACAAATCGATTAAAAAAATATATAAATATGACACAAATTCTAGTAAATATTAATTAAAATGTACACTCACTACTTATTTCATATCAAATATGCATTTTAATTAGATAACAGTAATTTTTATTTTGATTAGGTCTTAATTTTAGTATTATATAGTCATATGGTTCCACAAAAACGTCGTTATACGAGGTTTGAAGTACATACAAAAACAGTCCTTGCGTTCCCAAAAAATATCGAAGTTAGCCTATATCCTTTTTTATTGAATAATTAATAAAATATACATCACTAATAATTCTAGATGTTCGACTCTTTTTCAAAGATTCTATGTCAGCCGACACAATTTCTCCTTGAATTTTGATATTATGTATTGAGAATCGCTTCCTAAAACTTTCAAACCATCCTCTACTAGCAGGATAATTGTGTTTGTTGATCTTCAGATGACGATTGTTCAGTTCTTTTTATATAATCATCATACATTTTTAGTGCTCTCTTTGCTCTTGTTAAATCAAAGTCGTTTTGCATAAACCTATGTTATACGAGGATAAGGTGTACTATTTTATATGGCAATAATTTGTTTATGTACATTTTTAAAAATCTATGTTTTAAATTATTTAATTATAAAATATTCGTATACCAATGAGGCCCTGGTCACGTTTGACTTACATGCCCGGCACACACTCTCGCACTCGCTCATCCCATTTATCGAATTTATTCAATAGAATGCGCAAATCCCGCACACATCCCCACATTAAACACCATCGCATGAGAAATAGTGAGTTTTTCCAAATCTGACAGGTCAATGGAGCGCGGCCGGATCCCCATATTGTGAATAATGGACCGAAACTCACCGGAAGACGAATACATTTCGCCGGTACACATTTATCAAAATATTCGTGGAATAATGTCGCCACGTGTACGCGAGTATATACGGGTTCGTGTGTATTCCACTCTGGTAGTTGTCGCCTCTGAAACTCGCCGTGATACAAATTAGATATGGGAATAAACTAGACCTTAGCCGGGGACCTCCCCTGTGGGATACGCCATTTCGCACGGAGTGTCCCATCCCACGGCGCCGTCCCGGGACACACGCGTCATTATGCCGTGGCCTATTTAGTCAGATGATAAGTTTTTTGCAAGGACGTCTATGTTGACGACATGTTAACAGTTGATTAATCATTATCGGCGGAAGGGAGTGAGCTGTCAGAGGCAAATTGTTTCCAGGATGTAATATTCTTATCAGAGCATGTCACCTTTTTTCATCCGTTTTGACGATAAACGAACAATGAAAGCTGAATTGCGATAATTCCAACATTATAAAAAAAATCAAAAACATAATCATTGCCATGAAATTATTCAGATCATTGCAAAAAAATCAACAAAATATCACAATCACATATTCAACGAAGACAATACATGCACATTTATAACGTCTCAGTCTAGTATGAATACTTCCCTCTTGTCTGAGGATCGTAATCAATCTTAGCGTTAATTTTCATATTTTCCTTTATGGTCCAGTTTTCTACGCCGTAATTAAAAATTAAGAACACAAAACTCTGCACTAAACGTTGATCTTGAGTCCTTGTTTTTTTTACTTTCACAGATAACTTTTTTGATTATATTGGCCATTACTTCTTCGTTCGTAGATAACAAGTATGAATAATTAATTTAATAATATATAATGGGTTTTAATTAGGGAATAATTTGGTTGCCGCATGAACTAGCCAAGAATAACAAAAAAAACACTTAATGACCAGTGCAAATTTTTGTTTGCAAAGATCATAAATTTATTTGTAAGGAATTGTCACTGATAAGAAATGGAGAGTAAAAAGTATAAAATAAAGAGAAAAACCAGAAAAAAATCATAACTCTAATTTTATGCATTCAGAGTAATATGATTTGGTTTATTTGCAGTAGATTATTAAAACCTTGCAAAAACATATCTACAGAAGTGTTCAGTCGACATTTAAATACTTTAGTAGCTGTTAGATAAACATCTGATTTAAATGTTAAACTAAATACGGAATTAAAATGTACTTTCGTATCCCCGGTATTCACCAAATAAAGGACACTATTTAATTATTGTTCATTTAGATCGTTAAAAAATTTACTGAAAAATTTTACAAAATATAATTAAGTTGCAGAAAAATCATTTACCGATCGTTTTATATTTGGTATTGTAAATATTTTAGCTTATATAAGAAGTAGATCGAAAAATTACACGAGAAAATTATAAATTGATTTAAAAAAAGATCTATTACTTTTTTCCTAGTGTGATTAAAAATGGCAGCATTTTTTTATTAATGTTATTAATGCATATATTTTCTCTGTTTTGGCATACTTAGTTTTACACGGACAAACCGTACTAACATTCAAAAATCCAGCAAAAGTTAATATTTCCGTTAATCAAATATATTCGCAAAGTATTTTTTTAAAAAATAAAAATATATAAACTCAATTATCTGAATTTTCTTCAGACAGTGTAGAAATAGATTTTATACTATTTATTATTGTAATATTAATATGCAATTAAAAACTGTAGAGATATACTCGAATGAATTTGATACTACAATAATAATTCAATTGCATTTTTTGATATTTTTATAAACTTTAAACCCTTAGAAAATGCATTAAAATAAATGTATTTCAATGCTTTATCTTTTATTTGACAATTTTTTTTCTAAAATCTAACTTTCGTAAAAAGCATTTTTTTGGTAGTAGAATTCATGATCCATCCCATAGTGCGGGGCTCATGATAATGATGAGTTCTTCGTCAATATCTTGAGATTTTTTTTAAAATGATTATATTATTCTAGGAATAAAAATAGTTATTCGTTATATGCTTCATAATTTGCTCGAAAAACGTGAATATTGTTGTTTTATTTATTTTTATTAAAATTACAAACAATACAGGACAATAAAAATTTATATCTAAAAACTTGGGATTGCCATCGTCATGATAAGGAGAATCTAGAAGTAGATTTTACTATATGTTTGTATTAGAATTTGATAAATATATAAAATTTATTAAAATCGTCATTAATTATTAGAAAGTTGTGTGTACAAAAAAATATAAGGATTTTTTTTAATGCATTATTGTAATATTTTATATATATTATATATTGTTATTCGACTAAGATTTTATAGCATAAATCAAGAACCGATTAAATGTCTATTGTTGTGTAGTATCTGTAAGAAATTAATTGAAATGACTAGCAGAATCCAAGTTTAATTTAATTCCAAAGAAAAGTCTTTTGTCTGAAAGCCTAAGTTTTAATACATTTTGCATCAAAAACTGGCTTTGTCGTTCATTATTAACATGAAACGAAATCGCTGAATTATTTTAATAATCGTTTTCTGAATTTATTTATGAGATTATGCTATGTAAATGCAATTTCATCGTTGCAAATTTCATATATCGTATCATAAAATTGGAAACGTGTATGGGATACATTATGCAACCACGCCCATGATCACATACATCATCATTGTTCTATTTCACGTGCAGATATATAATTTAAAGCAGTATTGGCCACCAGTTTTAATAGATTTATGAATAATATGAGATTCGTTAATATTGCATATTGTGTTTGTCGATTAAACGTGTTAACGAGTGTCTCATTAAATCCGATTGTTCAGTATCGTTTTAATCAAGCGAACAATCGCTCCGAAAACAATGGCCGATGGAAATATGCTGAACGATATATTGTCGTTATGTATCGCGAAAATTATTTGCACAATCGATCGCGAATCGTCTGTTCCTTTAACACTCTCGCCGTATTTAATCAACAATCAAGTGAAAATCATTAGAGGGTAAACTCAATTTTGGGATAATTGTTTCGGCAAATGAGGATTTCCTTAAATGCCAGAAAACGAATTACTATACAAATTATTCATGGATGTTTGGGTTTTTTCATCAGGGCAACCCTTTTCAGGATAAACATTCTACATAAAATATTTTTGTTAACGAGGATTTATACCGGCCGTGTTCTTGTATGAGAAATAATAACAATGTGCGAGAAAGTTCATAGTAATTTATCAACTTTTAAATATATCGTTTCCCATGATTACACCTCGTAATTTAGAAATAATGTAACAAGTCGGAATAAATCGTGGTGATTGACAGTGATTTACGTGAAATCAGCTGAAATTTAACACGTTTAACCTCTATTAGCCGGAAAATTCCTTCATTCGAATCCAAAAATAAAAAATAATTTTCTAAAACAAATCAAATCTCACGTAAAAAATTTAAATAAATTAGTATACATTTATAAGAGTAAGAAATATTTAAACATTTGCATAATATTATACTTTAACAGATAACTGAAATCGTATTTATAATAAAATAATATTTTAGATAACCGTCAGGATTGGTTTAAAATATTAAAACTAATACATTTTAAAGAAAACGCTTTTTTTAATTCGTTTTAAATATTCTATTTAATAATTATATATTTTCTTCGATATATCAATCTTTTTTCTTTGTTTAATTTCCTAAATATATTTTAGAAAAATTAAAAATGGCAAATAATAGGTAAAACACTGAAGTTTCATATGAAATAATTATTTTATTTGGTAAGGTGAGGTTTTAAATTTACCATCATCAAAAAATGCAATTGATATACTATCGTAGTATTAAATTTAAATAAGTATATCTTTACAGTTTTTAATTACATATTATTGTCATATATACCATATTAAAGAGTATATCATCTGTTTTAAAAATAATCTAAAAAGTTTCAAATTAAATTATATATTTTCCATTTTTTAATAACTTTGCAAATTTATTTGATTAACATCATTTTAACTTTAGCTGGATTTTTAAATGTTAGCACATTTCGTCCTGGTGAAAAACATTATGCCAACAAAGACAAAATACATTCATTACTAACGGAAATAAAAAAAATCATGCCACTTTGATGCCCTTTTTGAGTAATTGCATTTTTTATTACGCTAGGTCATAAAAAGCCAGTGACACATTTGCAGAGCTTCAAATTTAATTGGGTATATCTTTACGATGTTTAATTGCAAATAAATTCTACGTATACTATACTAAAGTCTATTCTATTTATTTGTATTAATATATAAATATATAACAATTAAATTTATACATTGTTCATTTGAAACAAAGGTTTTGATGAAACAGTTTTAAATATATTAGTTTTAGAGTAATTAACACCTTTATTTATTTATCATAAAATATTGTTCTTTTTGTATCTGTCATTTATAAAAATATTGTTTTTCATATAATATATAACGCTGGTAATTTAAATACAGAATAACAAGGCATAATCGTGAAATTTTCATAGTGGTTATTTTGAAATATTTTTTTAAATATTATTCAAAAATATATTTATAAATTTTATTATGTTATATTAAAGTTATATTATGAAATATTTTTACCTATATTTATTCGGAATTTTATAGTTCTAGCTCAAATGCAGAATAAGAATTTGGCAGTAGAATACATGATCTATCCCAATGTACGTCGTATCCGAACGTTTAAGCGAGCATATTTCTGTATTTTTTTATATTAAAACTATTGTTTATCATTGTATGAGTAATAATATTTATATTATTGTTAAGGGTAAAATATCGAAACCAGAAATTGACAAAGGACACATCAGACAATGTATGTTACTTTTTTCAACCCGCACGTAAATATCAATTTAGGTTTCAGAGATTTAAATCAAGGGAAATATAAATAAAAAAAAAGATGACAAAATAAATTCTTTGTTGTCAAGACACAGAATTAGAGAGTAGAATATATAATAATTAACTGGAGATGAGATAGATAAACATCATTTGCGATAACTTAAGTCAAAAAAATAAACAGGCCGAAAGCAGAAATCGAAATTAACTTCTATTCCGACCCCTAAGCTTGCTTTAACACTCCAAAAAGGAAGAAACCCATTTTTTGCAATTGAAGGAATGTAAGAGGAATAAATAATTATTTATTAACAAATTAATAAAGCCGTGCGAAATAATTACGGTAAATATTAAGCGTCAACAAATTAAAAAAAACGAGAAAATAAAAATCAAACATCCAATTTTGTTTAACATAAAGGAATAATTCTTCACCAAGATAATGGACGTCCTCATAAAGCAAGAATTACCCAAGAAAAAATCCAAGAGGTAAACTGAGATATTCTAACACTATACATTTCTCGGACCTTGCTTCTTTGAATTACTTTCTCTTCAGTTCCATGGACCACAATTTAGGTAAAAACACGTTGAATAAGTATTTCGATTCAAAACCGGATATTTTTTTCGAAAAAGGAATTAAAAAATTACAAATATGATAGGAAACAAAAGAAATTATTCATAAAAAAATGCGTGGTTTCTTTCGGTTCAAACTAACACAGTCAGTCCTCGACTTATGCGATTTTTAAAAACGCATGCTACACTTTCATCTATGAAGAAAAGAAAAAAGCTAAAAGACAAATAACACTGGACCGTTAATTGAAGTAGTTTATCCATAAATATATATGCAATATGTCTAATAAATAATAATTTTTGTTTTTATATATAGAAATATTTTTCTTTTATCTATTCTTTGAAACCAAGACATATTTATTGCCCAAAATGCTACATTTTGTGCTTTCATCGACTTACGCGAAAACCTTCCGAACCAATTAATTGCCTAAGTCGAGAACTTATTGTACACTATAGTTTTATGATAATACTTAAAGTAAAATCTTCGTAATGTATATTCAAACAAAATATGTTCATCACTTAAATAAACTAAGGTATAATTAAATTTACATATTAAAAAATGCCGATATAATAAATTATTTACTGGATTCGTCTCTAATTAACAACATCAAATATGCAAACAGTCTTTGTTGACTTTAACAATAACGTGTCACCTGTAATTAGGGTTATTATCACTGTTGATATTTGTCGTTTAATTACAACGCTAAAAGCTTTCCAGTCGCGGTGCGGCCACAGCCATGAGTGACTGATACGCCAAAATATTAAATAATAAAAAAAAGCAATTAAAGTCTCAGGTGAAATTTAGCGCGCGAATTTATTTATTGCGCGAAAATTGTTTTGCCCTCTCAGGTGGGATTATAAATAGGTTACACGATAAAATTTGCAACATCTGCGAAACAAAACGTTCAAGAAATTATAACGAGACCCTGGCAACACCGGAAACGAAACAATTAAAAGAATATCGGCAGTAATTAAAACGGACGTTTGTTTTGGCCTCTTGCTTGTCATGCCATTGTGCGAAATAATAATGGCGCCATTCGTTTCGGAATGTCAAAGTTAAATTGAATAAATTTCTATGACGCTATCGACACGTGTACGTTACGAATTTTGAATATTAAATAATGATAAATAAATTTACATAGCTTTATTTATGATGCTGTATTTATTTAACAAATATTTATTAGCATATTCTACATACTTGCTTTGAAATTGCATATTTTAAATACGAGAAATATATAGAATATGAGTTCTTTATGCTGATTACAGATAATTTCATTAAAATATAACTGTAAATACATGAATTTAGGATATTTCGAAAGCATATACATATTTAATTTTAATTTAAATATAAACAATAATGAAAACGTATCAGTTTTGCTATAGCTTACTTTCTAATATGTTATTAATTACAACAAACCGTATTTTTTTATGTTATTCCATTATAGATAAGAAAATACTTGATTTATAATGTCAATAATGTAATCAAATATACTTACTATAATCCCCTAAAATAAAATAAATTGGTTTGATACAATATTTAAGTTAAAAGCTCTAAACAAAGTACCGTTAAAGCTTCGATAATTAAAGTGATTTTTTTAGAAAAAATATTCAAATCAAATATTTATACACCAATCTGAGTTTCATTAATATAATTGAAATTGTTTTGTCTACATAGACTGTAAATAGAATCTCTAGACAAAATTATTGATACCTTTACTCGTTTACACATAATAAAATAGAAAGAAATTACATCTATTAGGACAAAAGTTTATTTTAACAAAAACTGAATAATATTAATCTGTTAAATATATTTCGTTGCTTTCAGTGATCTTTCGTAAATTTCAGGCTGTTTTTTTTAATTAAAATACAAGCCCAAAGGAACTTAGGGCTTATTTAACATTTGTATTTTTTTATCTTACAACTAATATTTCATCGACTTAAAACGGTCCGAAGGTGTGACATCAGGCAAATGTAGAACCTTTAAATCTAACCTTCTTCTTTTATCCAATGCGTAATTCTAGGTAAGTGTGCTCTTCCATTATCATTATGGAGAATTCATCTTTGGATAATAATGGTAATTCTAGTAAATTATTTTCTAATATATTATTGACAAGGAATAGCCGAAATATTCAATCACTTTTATATATATACAGCAAAGATAGAAATATAGTTATTCGTTGTTCCAAGACCGTTAGAGAAAGTTCGTGTGATAATTCATAGGTTGTTTTTGACGAATCAGACTCCATTAATTAGTTTTAAGTCTATTTAAAGAGGCCTCCCTGCTTTTGCTTTGTCATTTTATTAATTTTAGCTAGTTTTAAACTATTGAAACTATATAAAGCACTGTCGAGGATTAAATATGACCTAATAAACACTCTAAGTGTTCTGAATAGCTTCATTTGTCAAACCTATATCAAATAAAAACAGTAAAAAATACTTCAAATATATCTTTTCAATAACTGACCGTCGAATTGTTATTATTAAAAGAAAGATTTATAGCTGAGCAACACGTTTAAAGGTAACGCAATCAAAAAATGACATCACTTTTCACTTTATTAAGTATAAATATTACTGACTATTAGGCAATAATAAAAATAAAACCGTAAAAAAGTCACAAGTCCTTCGTTTGATTTTATTATAATATTCCTGCATATAACCCTAAAAGAACTCCAGCGATAATTAAAATGGTTTATTCAAATAAAATGAAAAAAACAAAGGCAATTCTTTCATAAAATCTCGGTTAAAGCAAAAATTCTTCAATTGCAAATTAAAATCGATAACCCAACTACTCAGTAGAGTAACGAATCGAAATACCTCAGGGATCGTATTCACCATCCATTTAATATTAAAAAATAAATACTAGATAGATTTTAACAAAAGAATACCTTATTCCCCTTTAAAAATAAAATCATAATTTACAGGATAATAATCTTACATTAAATCCTGTAGGTCTCCTCGACTTGGGCTCAGTTTCATCATATCACATTCAAAATATACAATCTAAATTAAATATAAATATAATACTTAGACAAATAAAAAATGGACCATGGTTCTTCAGAAATGATACTAAAATCCTTTTCTTACTAGATAACTACTTAAGCAACATAAAGCATCCACCTCATCGTTCTCTGAATTCCTCTTCAAAATCAGTTGTGTAGATAAGTAATATTAAACCTTTCACTTCATAATTCTAATTACTTTTAAGAATTTACAAAATTGCGTCTTACAAAAGCAATCCTTAGTAATTTCACCCTTTATTAGAGATAATTATAAATAAAAAATAAAAAGAAAACCCTCGAACTTCCTCCTATTCGACATCTTACTCCAATGCACTCCATTCTCCATACATAATAATATTATTAGATTTAAAATAGCAATAATTAACCAAGCTGTCTTATTGGGTACCCCAAGTTTTATAATTTTTTGCGAATATATATTATAATATAAATCCTAATCGTCATATTTTTTTGTAATTGTATAAAAAAAAGTCTAAAGGATTAATAGTATAAATAATTATAGTCCTTTATTGTCTGCAATTGCGAAAAAAATAAAATAAAAACTACAATATTCGCTGCAGTTGCCACGCGCGCGATATTTTTTCTCGCTTGCATCCGGTACGATGTGCCGATAAGTTAAAAATTCCAAAATATCGACAAAATTATGGAGAATATCATAAATAATTATTTTTAATCCATTTTAAACAAAAACATTAGGATATTGATAAAGAATTCATCAACATCTTGAATTGAGATGCTTTGGGTATCTGAGATCCCTCTTCGAACGACTCAGTTGTTTTTCGAACAGTCTTGACAGATGGGGTGACATTGACTGACAAAAGAGGCCCAGCTATTAAACTTTGTAAACTAATCATTCCAAGTATCTGATCATCTATATTTATTTTAGCTTATTGAATTATATAATATAATTATGGTATATATTTGCAATATTACTCTGATAAATTTATAGCCTCACCACGATCAAACACATATACATCACAATTAAAATCCGTTTGATCCCTTCAATTCGCCATAGTTGCGAAAACATAGTGCCCGCTTCCAAACTAACCATTTTCCCTGGAAATCTTAAGTCTTAATCTATATATTTCTATTATTTGTTTTGGAAAGTTGACGCTGAAGTGGGTGAATCTTCTTCATTCAGTATTTGTACAGATAGATAGGGTGGGAGAGATGGAGAGAGATCAAATAAATATCGCCAGTATTTAACCAACCAAAGAAACCGATAATAACTTCATCCCGCGCTAAATAATTGGATACGGCCCGGATAAATAATATCGACGAGTACAATCTCGCTGGAAAATTCGCAGCGCACATAGTATATGATTTAATACCGTATGAATTAAACATACATTTAATCTTGTAAATATATTCAAAATGGTGAAATCTCGTATCAAATTTCCTAATTTAATTACGCATCCCTATTCAATAAATGCCCCTATGAATAATGCATCACACATCTCATATATATATTTTGATATATTCATTTAAGAATATCCGTTTCGTAGATTCAAATCGCCGATGATGGATGTCGTAACGTTTCTCAATCGATTCCTGTCGAAATTCGGTCTCGACATATTAGACAATGAGTGTGGAGAGGGGTTCGTGACTAAATTAGCATTTCCATTCAACATCTGCCTGCTTCTGATCTCGCTGACTTACAGCATATTTCATCTATTCTGGCGTGCAGATATGATCGGTTTCGGCGACAACCTAATAGCGGCGACCGTCACCCTGCTTACGAGCGGCAAGATCCTGACAATCTATTTCTTCGCGTCGGATATAAAAAGTGTGATCGGCGCGATAAGAAAGGATCTCGGCTCCTTTGTAGAGGAGGACCGTGTCTACAAGGCCGGCACCGATCGAATCGCAAAGAGAATATCGATGATTCTATTCACGGGAATGGTGATCACCATTGTCGGCTACAGCTTCGTGCCGCTCTTTGTCCGCGCCCAGCCCACCCTCCCTATGGTTTACTTGGGGCTGCTGGTGCCCGACGGGGTTTTTATGGCCTTTTGGATCAACTACGGCTTTCAACTGTGGATTCAGTTCATGTGCCTTTCAATCACGACCGGCTACGACGGCCTCTTTTTATATTTTATGCTGCAAGCGTGTACGCATCTCGATATGATTCTGCGAAGGCTCGGCCACGTGCAAAATTGCGAATCGATCCTCAATATGGAGCTACTGGAGCACGTGCACCGTCATCAGATTGCCATCGTCAAGTACGAGCTATACGGTGATCCGTGTAAATTGATTGAGTGGATTTTTTAAAAAGAGCTTCATTAAATAAATACGCGGGTCTTTGTATGGTCAAAGAAAAAAAAAACGTTGCTTTGCCCGACAAAAAACAGTAAAACACTTTCGTATTTCTTTATTTATCGAAATAAAATACGTAGGGTTATTTTTAGTTAGAATTTTTCCCCTTAATGTGTATTTCATCTACCTCAAAATAATAATAGTCTAAAGAGGCGAATGGAAACCTAGTAAGTAAATACATAAAAATATTTTTAGGAACCGTAAAATTCGTGCGTTATGGTTTATAATAATTACTTATACGCAGTGGCGGCTCGTGGGTAAAATATATGGGGGTGCTGCGGTAGTTTAAAAGGTAAAAGAAGCATATTTCAAAAGTAATTCAGTATTGACGAGCGGAACTGCTCCGGGTCGCAGAGTAACACAGCGCTTAGCGACGAGACCCCCCCCCCCCTTCTCCTCGCTGCCGCTCCGCATCCATCCAATACACGATGCTGGTAGCGCTGACGATGCTCCAGCTCCACAGTATATATGGATAAGTCGCCCCTGCTTAATGCAAGCTTCTCTAATAATTCCTCAATGATTACCTGAAAACTTGATTTTATCAGTGGTTTCATCAAATTGTTGTCGAATTTGAATGATCGTTCTGGTTTAAGGGTGTATTTTAATTCTTTATCACTCGATTCAAATAGCCGGAATCATGACTAACAATTATTTACTGTGCCCAAAAACTGCGGCATTAGTTTTTTAAATAATGACATATAAAAAATACTTAAACACAATACTACAAAGGACAAAATATACACAATGATATTTATTCAATTATGTTCAATCCAAAAATTATCTTAATCACCAAATATAATACACAACTAATAGTCTTCTTATCAAAAAAAAATCATAAGAAGAATGTCTTTAAAACTAATTTACGTAATTGTTAAATACACACTTCCCTCGCTTAACACGGAAGATACCAATACCACGTAATGCAAGTCTGACAAATATCTAGAAAAAAAGGGAATAGTTTTTTTTATAAAACTTAGTGAAATAAATACGTATTAATTTAAAATCATAGATAACAAGTATTATTCATTGTCGCTATCACTAGAAAATACTAAAAGGGTATTCCTTTCTTCTTATTGATTCACTGTTATAACTTCTGCTTTCGATACATTTTTATTATGTTCCGTCGGCCGAATCAAGAAATCAGTAATCCGTGATTGTCTATCATTTTTAAGATTCTTGTAGAATCTCTACATCTCTGACAATGTAATTCTAGGAAATTCGCACAGTTGTGCAAAGGTCAACAAAGCAAGATATATTTAAAAAAAAATATTCGACAAAACAGAAATCATAGAACAGTAAATTTTCAATAAATGCAATTAGCTTGCATTAGTCTCATCAAGCTTTGTTATGCCGAAACTGCACTGGTGAACAAGGCCTAACTATACACATAGTTTTGTCATCAATAAACTATATTACATTCTATTAATGCAGTGCTACGTTTGAATATTTGAAATGCAATGATAAAATAGTAATCGCAAAGCTCAACTATCAGAATATAATCAAATAGCAATCAAAGCATAGCTGAATTGTGAATTTTGATGCTCTAATTTTACAATTGTAACTACATAGTATTATTATTACATTAAAATTATTTAATGAAATATTAATCATCGAGATATTCCCAAACCAAACTAAATAAACGAATAATTATTTAAATATATTAATTTTTGTTTATAAAGTTGATGAAATTTACATGTTTTTGGTACTGCATTTCATCTCGATAATATAATTATTTGTCATTTATTTAATTTACAATGAATATATTTAAAAATCCACTCACGAACAATCGAATAGGCCATATATTAGAGACCATTTATTCGCCATATGCGTGTTTATAGGTTTGTGTGTCAGCTGTCCAGAGTGTTCCATCTCCAGCTGCTGACCCAGTACATGTCCAGCATGGGAACAATTTGCGCTGCGGTTTACAACACTGATGAGGTTACTCTATCTTGGTTTTACAACCACTTAGATTGCTTCGGAACTCGAAGAAAGACATTTGCAATTTTGCACCGGATAATAGCGAAACGTGCCGCACCGCAATACACATACGGACAAAATAAATATAAAAATGTGACAAAATACGTTTAATTTTTTCTAAATAAATTTTCAGGTCTCTCCGCTTTTAATGTTCATATTTTCAATGACGGCCATCGGTGAAATATTCATGTTTTCACTGTTGGGACAAATGATAAAGGAAAAGGTATACTGAATAGTTTTAAATAATTTATTCGAAACAATACTACAAATATCCGTTTAATCCTCAGTCGTGTTTATTGCCGCTATTATCTGTCCGGGATTAAATTGAAACGGTCCTTTATGGCTCGGGATTGTTCCCAGTACAACTTTATCACAATTCAATGGGAAATAAAATTTTCAACGCACTGATTATACCAATCTATGTTAATCGGATGCTCTTAGTATAAAAGGTTTAATGAATACAAATAATAAAAGATTTTTTTAACCTTTTTCACTCAGTGGGCCTGACGTATTGGTCCAAAAAAAATGGCTTTTATTAAATAGGATATCAGATCAAACCCTATATATGTTACTTATTCATTTTACTAATAATAATCTTTTTTTTATATATATTCGTAAAATACAAATAATAAGAGTAGAGCTAGATTTGACCCAAAATAACCAAAGCGGAAACGATTAAATTAAATTCTTTTAATATTATATTAATGAATAAATGTATACAACATTAATTTATTTAAAGAAAAATATTAAACAACACAAACAACCCATTTGCTATGCATTTTTAAACAGTAATTTATTCAAAATAACCTATTTACATTTAAATCAATGTATTAAACAGCTTTAATCGTATTTTAATCGAATCACAACGAACGCCATACAATTTCGGGACTGTTTAATGATATTTTTTACTTGACGTTTTACTATATATTTTTTGAGGAGGCCTATGATCTATTTTTTTAAATCGATTAACAAATCCGCCACGGCGGCTTGAAAACAATCATGTTATCCTAAGGGGGTTTCTCAGAGACCCCTAGCATTTTGGATTTTATTTTTTTTAATATATTATTCTAAGAATAAAACTTGTTATTCATGATAAGCTTTATAATTTGATCGATATTGCTCTCGCAGCACACGTCACTCGTATGTTTCACTCACACTTAGCACCTCGTACCGAATGCGAGCGAGAAAAAACATCGCCCGCGTTGCAGACAATAAAGGACATAGATTAATTATATTATATATTTATTAGACTTTTTTAAATAAATACAAAAAGTGTGTGACATGTTAGATTTATATTAATAGAGTCATTTAAGCAAAATTAAAAATTTGTACCCAATTGTTGTTGTTTCTATAATATTTAAATACATAATAATGGTAGCTAAGCCAATAATACTAATAATTTTATTCAAATTATCTAAATGTGTATTTCGATTTTTATTTTTATACAATATTTCATGATCTATGAGCTTTTTCTTGTATCAAAGCTTTGACCCCTACATGCTCTATCATTTTATTACTACAAATATTAATAACAGTGGTAGCCAAACGGTCGCTCGCGATCGGTATTACGGTAACTGGCGTAGGATATTTAATCATAATTATAAATTTACCAGATGAGCTAAAATTCCAGTATGCGGACCTCCTGCTCCACACCGAAATCCGTTGGTTTAGTGCCTTAACTTTGGAATCTGTATGACCTTTCATCCCAATAGAAAAGTATCAAACTTTAGTTCGAATTGCTCTCAAAATGAAGGCACTGTTTTATTCTACTTATATGAATCAATGTTTCCACTATGAACATTTTGATAATTGCATTCAGATGGGAGTGACAAGTTACTCACTGAGAATTGAAATAAAATGTGGAGGAAAGTAAATGCCATTAATTAATTTTACTTCTACTTACTTATTTCAAGATATTTTTTATAATTAAATAATTAATGATCTTATGTTTTATTAGAAGTCCGATGTCCTAATTTATTTAAAAAATAATATTGTGTATGGTACGATAAAGGATGAATTACAAAGAAGGAATATGTATAGGTAGCTCAACAGACAGTTTCCTTATCGAATTTGGCGACCACTGATTTATAATAAATATCATCAATTTAAAAATTGCTAAAATTTATTCTGAACAGATATAATTTAAATATCGCCATTCTGAATTCCCAAGTGCTATTGATTTTTTAGATGATAAAAAAAATATTCAAGTCGTGCTTAATCTCTCGCTCAAATATATATTTTGCAAAGCTCTCTGATAAAAATTTACACGCATTCTCTTAATTCATTGATCAAAATATCTAGTAAACTTACAAATATAACAAAAAACATCGCGCGAATTTTAATGACGCCACCTGTATATCTATGCGTTGATCTTAAAACCTCTCGAGTTTTAACACCACTGCATAAAATAAACTCCATACCTTTATATGTTTCAAACATTCTCAAGATTAAATTTAATATGTGTCGGTCCACTAAACCCACTTTATTTCCTCTACTCCATACAATATCATAACATTTTTACTGGATTTGTGATGATAGCATTGGGAGGAGAAAGTCGTTACGTTTATGGACCGGACTATATAAAACTTCCGATATATATTTCTTTAAATTGCATAAAATATATAAATATATCTGATAAAATATATTTACAAAATAATTACATAATTAAAATTCAAAGGGCGTTTTAATTTCATCCTTTAAAACGATATACTTTTTTCCATTCCTTCTGTGCAATTAACCCTTTTAGGTAATGGACAATATTTTAAGCTTATCACGTACCTTTATTGAAAAATACTCGTTGGGCTTACGGACCTTATTTGTATTGGCTGTAATTCCATTTGGGATTTAATTATTTTTATGTTTTTTTAATTGCAGAGTGAAAATGTATGCCGTGCAATTTATATGACTAACTGGGAGGGCTCAGGAAGAGCTGAACAGAGGGCTATACATCTGATGCTGACGTGCTCGCAGAATCCATTGCTACTATCGACCGGATTTTTTAATCTCAATCTTGAGAGTTTCATGCTGGTTTGTGAATTGAAAATATTTCAAATATTTATTCGGATTTAGGTTAATGTCGGCAAAAAAATCCAATTCCATTTATAGCGAAAAGTTTAGACGGCGTTTGCGAAACGTCTGGGACAACTGTTACCTTTCGCAATCGATACATTTTTATTAAATATTTATCGTAATTAAAGTGGCGTTATCATTTCTCATACAATTATTTTGCGCAGTAATAATATTTTCATATATGTACGCACATCTTTCCCTCTGGAGATGAAAACCCTCAACGGCACAATAAAAAAATATACGTTAGCCGTGTTCAATTCCCGGTTGGTCCCCATCCCACTGCCGAAACCTGGGGATTATTTCATACATTTAGAAGGATTACCTATGATCCTGTAGGAGAGCAAACAAAAAGACAGAGCAGCAATAATTTATCTTTCAATTATGCCTGGAACAATGGCTTACGCGCTTTATTTTTCATCCTCTTTAGGAACAGCTCTGTCCTAAACAAACAGATCGGCGTATCGCCGAAGCTAACGAGACAAATTTAGTGCAAACATGACCGATTATTCGCGTATGCCAAATATATTATTTGTTTTAGAACTGTCGATACCAAGTTTTTAATGGATTTCGTGTGATTTATTGCCGGCGACGGGGGTCTTGTTCAAATTTGCTCTTGATAATTCTCCATATTATTTTACTACATACGAACATCTATATAAATAATAGAAAATTATCTAATAATTTTATTATGTACTAAGTAATTATTATACACGAAAAAAAATACGATGTTAACAATTCAATATTAATTATATAATACATGGAATTCGCTGATAAATACGAGATATCAATCATGCGTATCAAACAGTATCTCATAACATCAATTAATTATTTTATTAATTAATTATAGTTATGAGTAATACATATTTATTATAAGGCAAAATATCCTGTGAATCGTAAAATAAAATAAATTAGAATTATTATTATTGCGTAGTTATTTGATCGTTTTTATTTGGCGGATATATTTTTAATGATACGTAAGATATTTACAGTCAGATTTCATCTGCTAAATATAGGAATAAATGAATACAGCCCTTAAATATATTTGATATTAAACTTTGAACTTCTTGGAAAAAAATCATAACTCTTTTTATAATTAAAATACATTGAGCCAAAAATGAGCTATTTGAACTTCAACATTTTCTGAAAAGTTAATGCAAAAAAAATACTTATTGTTAATATCAGGGATTACCAAATTAAGGGAAACGAACCGATTTTCTTAAAACATGGCTTGAAGATGGTGTTTTGAATTTTGAATATGTTTTAATGTTAAAAAAATAAATTCTTAAATGGTGTCGGCAAAAGTCGACAATTTTTAAATACATTACATCTTGTAAAAGTGCTATAAAATATTTCGAATAAATGGTTTTATATTCACCGCGTTTGCCTAAAATCTCCTCAAGGTCTGAAAAAATATAATTTTTGAATTGCTACAAAAATTTATCATCTAAAACCTATTATCTAAAATCAAAAAAATATTTGTAAAAACGAAACATTGTAAAAGTTACAGTCGATCAAACGCGAAGTGTGGGAATGATAAATGATACATCATACAAAAACCGTTTTTATAAAACTAAAAAAGCCTATTTTGGTTAAACGAAGGACTTAGAAACAGTAATATTATTTTTTTATTAATAATAATTGTAAGGTTTCTGTATTTTCGGTGTCATTAATTAGATTTTTTATCATTTATTTATTTTCATCCGTCACGATGGCTCTTGAGCAACCACTTTGTCCGAAGGGGGTATCCCACACACCCCAAGCATTTCAATTTCTTTTTAAAATGGATTATTCAAAGAATAAAAATAGTAATTCAAATTTTAACTAATCAATTCGCACAACTAGTTTTAAACCTACGCTCGTACTTAATTGCAACCGTATTTATTTGTTTTATTTGACGCCTAATAACCATTATTAATAAAATATTTAAATAATTGATATCGTAATGAAATGCTAGATCAAAATAAAAATTCATGCAGGTCTTGCTAAAAATATAACAAAATTCTTCAAATAAAATGAACTGTTTCTCCAAAATTGCCTAAAAATAGACATATTCTAGAAGGCTTTTAGTGAAAGATATAATAACTCTTAAAATGTAAGCGTAAAGACGCATAGTGATTAAACAATATAGTAATAATTTACAGAGATATCAACCCTCTAACATCTCAAAAACTATTAATGAAATTTAATTCTTCAGAAAATGAATTAATAATCTATTAGTTGAACGTAATCCGATATCATAAAACTAAAAAAGCGTATTTTTAACCGTAGTATATATTTTTTAAATAACAATCATGAGGTATCCATATCTTTGCTCTAATTGATATGATATTTCATCATTTATTCAATTAAAATTTTAATTGGAGAACCAGTAAATATGTATCGGGCCTTTACGTCAAATATTTTAATGGTTACACATTCATAAATCAAATAATTTACAGAATTTTTATACATATATCCTTTATTTTTACACCAATATTTATTCTAATAATCTTTTATTATAATACATACATTCAAAGTATTAGATGCAAAAACTATATTTTTCCAATGTCTTATTATATCATTCATTTTATTCAATCGCAGTTTTATTAAAATATTTGTCAAAATAAGATTTATTCACACTATATTTTAATGATGTAATTGATGTGTATAAATTTTTCCCTGTTAAAAAGTTATTTTACGATAAAAATAGCTAAATGAAATATTGAAAAAAGTTGGGTACAATAAACATGAAAACTTTACGATATTCCCGTCGAAAAAAACGATAAAATATTTAAAAGATTATCGTGAAACGCTCAACGTTAATTTCAGCGTGAACTTGACTGAAAATCGATTTTTTAACGATTAACATAGAATTTCCATGTTTCGTTGATGACAACAATTAAGGTTACAGTCCCAGTTTCAGCATTCACTTTCAGGCAGGCGATCGATAAATCTCTCCCTATTCCCCAGTACATAATAGCGGTCAATTTGTCTCAAACTTGGTGATCCACTTACGTCACAATACGCATCTCGGGCCTGAAACACCTGAGCCAGGGTCAAAAACTTTGCTTTCAGGCGCTCGACTCTCAAAGGGGAAATTTTCATACTGCGTCAAGTTATCACATTGTAATCTCATTGGGGGCATGTGGCCCTCGGTAACGAGCCTTTGACTCGAATAATATTGACGTGGGCCAAATTACATTTTACCGGCTAATAAAATCGCGCGAAAATATATAGAGGCCAAAAATTGGCGGAACTAAACCGTTGTCAAAACTTTTGTTGTTGGGCGTGAAGAGCGCTCAACGTCAATCATACGAAAATCTCTATCGCGAAAATAGAAAAGTGCCACGCGTATATATTTATTATTTTTACTTTTTTTTGCCTATAGCCTAAAGATAAACTGTATTACGTGTAATAAATTTTCTTTTATGGGCGGCTGTGTATACATGAAAATATATAGCCCCGGTTATATATAACGTGCGTATGTATTAGCTGTGATTTATTATATTAAATATATGTCCGAATACGGGGAGAATAAATACGTAAGTATAAATGAATTAATTATTCAATTAAACGTGTCGCGATATGATATCTGGTCATATAAATATATGATTTATTAGGAGCCGGTATAAAATAATATACAGGTAACCCTCGTTCATCGCGACCCCGGTTATAACGCGATATTTTTATAATTTGTAAAGAATTTCATAAACCAAAATTTTTTTGATGATAGATTTGAAAAACATTAAAAAATTGAATAAAGGACATAAATCTAACATCAAATCAATCTTAGTGATCGTTTCAAGCCCCTACATGGGAAAAAAGTTTTAAAGGAAGCTAAGAATGGTTTGATCAGTTAAGAAATCGATCAAACTTGCATACCCCTAAAATGTATTAGCAGAATCAGCTGAAAAATATCCAAGAGTTCCGTGAAATTTTGGAAAGAACAAATTATGTACTAAATTTTTTTTAATGTAAATAAGACAGAAGTCTATTTTAAATGAATGCCTACACGTATATATATATTTCCATAAAGAAGAGGACTGTTTCTAGATTTAGAGGAGTAAATGATCCTTTAACTCTTCTTATCGGTGCAAATGCATCCGCAGAAACTCCTTGAGACATGAAAGGTTATTCCAAAAATGATTTGACAGTTTCTTAACGAAGAAACCGTAAGGTTGGGATCACACAAAATGTATTTATGGTCTTCTGCCCAAGAATAAAAATATTGCGATGATATTGAAGTCGAACTTTGAGCCCTTTTGGTGTTGAACAATACACCAGGTCTAAGGTATAAAGTAAAGGCCACACTCAAAGCTTGTTATTTAAAAAAAATAATGCGCCCATATTCAAGAAACTGCTGAAACTTACTGAGAATCTTTCGGTTCGGTGGAAACCATATAATGTAATATAATCGATGAAGCATAGAATGAAATCATCCATGTTTACAAAAGATTATTACAATAAGTTTCGAAATAATGTAAATCATTGATCTTTAAGCCAATTCCGAAGGCATCGAAGGTTGATGTTAAGCAGTGGCGTACGGTGGACTTGATGTTGGGTGTGCTGAATGTGGAAAAAAAAATATAATTAATATTAATATAATAAATTCATTAAAAAAAACTGCATTTTTTTTCACATTCATCGCACCCAAAATCAACACCACCATACGCCACTGATGTTAAGCATATTCAGACATAATTAAAATACCACGGCGAACTCTTAACTAATGAAAAGCTACTAGAAATCAAGTGCCATACTGTGTCCTAAGGAAAAGACCTCGAAAACTGTTCTTGTGCAAAAGTGTCAAAATCATTGAAAAGACGATTTCTCTTCACAATCATTGCACGAAGTGGTAGAAGAAAGCCACGAAGATTGCGAGGATTTTTTTTTTAAATTCCCCGTTGATCGCAAAATTTCTCTTATCATGATCTCGACCAGAACGTATCCCTTGCGATCAATAGGGTTTACTTGTATATTATTTATCAAAAAAAAATCACAACATAACATACTCATATGTATTATTAATTTTTCAGGTGATTAAAACTGCATATTCGTGCTATACACTATTGACGAGCTTTTCCACGAATAAATAAATTTACGCCGTTATATATTATGACGAATAAAAACAAGAAAATTCATTAAATTTAATTACATCTTCATATATTTCGTCGAGCATGAAAATAATCATGATTTTTTTTCACGTACATGTCTAGATATTCGATGGCCCGATTCAATTTACGGTAATAATTGTTTCCTACGATTCGCCTCTGCCTCAAATATATTATTACAGGACAGGGTTCGTCCACTGACTCGGCATTATATCAAGCATACGATACTATGGAGGTCCAATTAAGACCAAAACATGGGCCGGCTCACGTGACTACTCTATTTGCTTTGGTCGCTCGTCTAATATTTATGCTAATTGTCGGAAATGTCGTTATTTAGATGAAGCAGATGTATATTTTGCGGAAATATCAATCATATACACACCGTCCGGAAGTTGGGTGGAAGAATGATAGACACGTATGGCGTAGCTGAGCTTTTCCTACATTTTCCGGCAGTAAAATGCGCATGGAATTCGAAACATCATGTATCTAAAAATATATAATAAAATTCCATCTCTGGAGTAGCATTTAATAAATATTTCAAGTATTTTATTTCAATTTATCATATCCAATTTCATAAAGGCTATTTAGAAATGTAAATCACGATGCTATGTAGCATATTTTTAAGCACTGGATTTTCCATAAAATAAATAAATATATAAATCAATTAAAAGTTGTATTAAATCTGAAAATACTGTTCTTATTTTTTTAATATAAATTTATAAATCTGGCCCGGATTATTATATGTGTTTTTATGTCTGGTGATATTTTCGCGTAAATAGTTAAAATTCCGGCCGGAGGAGAGGCCGCCGGCCGCAAAAATGAGCCAACTTCTGTTGTTCGCCAAGATTACGGTCGTCATATTTGAAAAGTTTCAAAAAGATTACAAAAATTTCCATGAACACTTCGACATGCGACGTCGCCGTGAATTATTATTCGAGTGGTGTGTCCGGGCCACGAGAAAATATCGCAAAAAAATTGCGATATTATTATATATAATATATAAAGGGAAAATGTCATTGAAAAATTAGGATTAAATTTCGTATATGCGAAACTGTGCCCGGATAAGAAGATCGCAGGTATTATTATCGTTTCATCTGAACGATGGGGGATCTTTATATCGCCGAAATGGGCAGCCATAAAAGTGACCCTAAGTTTTATGGCTATATTCTAGTTAACTGTTTCGTGAATATGATACTATTTTCGAAATGTCGTACGATTCTATGAGGTTGGCAGGAAAATATTTGGAATTTTTTTATGACATTATATAAAACGTACCTTATTTCATTTATAAATCCTTTATAAACCCTGCGAGACAAAGAATACAACTTCAAGGGCGTCCTTGAATTTACATATCTCGGCTCACTTATTACAAATAATAATGAAACCCAATTTAGAAATACGAAGAAGAACCATGTCGGTAAACCGGTGCTACTTTGGACTTCAACAGCATTTACGGTGAAGATTCCTCTCGAGGAAGTCTAAAATCAAGCAATTCTAATATACCGGTTTGAATGTTGGGCTTTGACTAAATAGGAGGATTTTGGGACGAATATTTGGAGCCGTATTCGACGATGAGGAATGGCGTATTCGAATCAATGAGGATCTGTACCGACTATACAAGGATATACCGGTCACAGCTGTCGTCAGAGTGGCCAGACTTCAGTGAACCGGTCACGTATCAAGGATGCGGGAAAGTCAGCCGCCAAAAAGGCTTAATAACGAGCCTTCTTGTCCCCAGAGGAAAGAAAGTTGTTGGACGGTGTACAGAGGAACCCTGCATCATTAAAACCGACTGAAAGATGGAGCGACGTGGCGGCACCCAGATAAAATGGAAAAGAGTATTGGATGAGGCCAGGACTCTACCATCATATTATGCTATCGTAAACACAAACTTGAATATGGAATATGCCACTGATGACATTTACTAACAAAAACCATAATATTCGACTGAAGCAATCTAATATGTTTACATAAACCGCAGCGGAAAATGCCTACAAATAAGAAGAAAAATTAGGATCGCTGAAAATACGATGTCCATTGACTTTTTGTAAAAAAAAAAGTTTGCATACAAATCATTAGAAAACGTTTGAAGAAACGATTCTCATTATTTAATTTTATATATAGCGTGGAAACCTTCTCTATGAATGCAGATATGGAGAAAAAATTAAGGCTTTATTATACGGACGACACATATTGAAAATTTTATGTATATTAATCAAATATTTCTGCCCTAAAGATACTTTATATCTTTAAGAAATTGAACTCTAAAAAAATCATCTATTCAATAATACAAAAGATTTGATGTTAGATTGTATGAAATAACAACATTTTTTAAAGTTTTTTTATTGATTTGATCAGTTAAGTAATATTCATCGATTCTTATAACATTCTTCTGCTTTTCTACCAACTTATTATTACCATTGCAGTAAAACTTAGATTATTACTTGATTTTTAATAAAATTTTTACCTGGTCTTGTATAAAAAAATATAAGAGATATCTACTGTATGCTGGATATACCAAAACCAAATAGATGGTAGAGAGGAAGTATCCTTTATACAAAAGTTACTTATACATAAAGTCAGAGAAAATTACTTTATTAGCTGGGATCATACAAAAACGCCATAACTTATGCCCCAATCCAATATCATTCATTTAACTACTGCCAGAATAAATAATGGCTTTAAGAATAACATCGTGTTTTAACAGATTGGTTTGAGATTTCAAATAATATATGAAACTGGAAAATAAAATATTATCTTCTCAAATCCAGTTTAAAATGATTCGATTCATCAGTACTTATAGCTATTGATTTCTTTCTAATTGCAATGACTTTAACCTCAGCTTTCATCAGATCTTAATGTAGAAATTCCTAGCATTTTTTTATTCCACACTTGAACCTAAGTATTACTAAATTTTAAGAATATTCTTTTTACATGCGTGGTGTGATCGAAGTGAAATAAAACATATTACCGAGAATAATTCCTAAGAAAAATCAATTTAATAATATAATTTATTGTAATAAAAGGGGACAGCAACAAACAAACGGCAGCCATTTTTATTATTTCAAAAAGGCCATACAGCGAGTGAAATATGTTAGAAGCGAGCACCAATAAAAAGAGTGTGTTAGAGAGGGACGTGTCATAACAAACAGAGACGTTTTTGAAGATGGCCACCAAGCGCGTGGTGCGACCGAGACGAAATATATTAGAAGGGGATAGTAATAAAACAAACGCTTTCTTTAGTGATCATTATCATAAACCGATCCATCACGGCGGCTCAACGACATTCGAATTCTTCATCAATATCTTGACATTTTTTTTAAAATGGATTATACTCTACTAATAAAAATAGTTATTCATGATATGCCTAATAATTTAATCGATATTTTGGATTTTTACACTAATCAATATGACGCGTAAATGACAACGCTCTCGACCACGTCTTGCCAAAGACTGAGCTCTTAAAACACGTGTTACTCGCATGTTTCACTCGCATTCGCCATGTTTTAAAAAGGGACGGAAACAAACAATCATTTTATATTATTTTAAGATGGTCATATAGCGCGTGAAATATGTCATATGCAAGCAGCAACAAAAAATAGTCGGCCATTGCTTAAAATAAATTAATCAAATTTATTTGGTTATAGTATGTTAGAGAGGAACGGCGCATAACAAACAGGGACATTTTTTTACGATGGCCGCCTGGCGTGAGGTGCGACCGAGATGAAATATATTAGAAGGAGATAGCAATAAAACAAACGCCCTCCTTGGGTAATATTATCGTTAAGTTATTTTATTGACAAATAAAAAAAGTCAAGCACAAAACGATTGTAAATTTATTATTTAAACGCAAGTATTTTCTTACCAACCTGACATTACATTTCAGCGTTAGCGGATGCGCTTCATATACAACGGTAACCCCCGCAGTAATCGCCGCATGCGCAGTCGTTTGCTGCCAAAGCGCCAAAACATGTTTTGATTATCGCGAAAAATAACAAATATTGTTTATTTTCGATGCGAATTTTAAATACAACCCAAATAACGATCGCCAACAAATCATCCGAAAATAATTCATCAGGCACGAGCGAACAATAAACACACATGTTTGTATTATAATTAACATCTAATACAAAACCAACAGAATGAGCATGTTTGTGTTTGGAATGTGCGGTTAACCCATCCCTCCTCATTTGCATCTGATTACGATTCGACTTCAGGTACCGTTTTATGATAGGTGCCTCCTCGAGACAGTGATATGCAACGTGGGCTTGCGGTACGTGCGGCAATCGTGGTTGACTGGGGGTGGGGGTAGAACGCTTAGATACTAATCCGACATCAGGCGCATCGGGGTCTGAATAATTCAATGCTTCAACTGCAGGACGATTTGCAACAATGCAACTGAGATCAAACAGAGTTGACTTGATAACAATAATTAATAATAATACTCTTGATTAAGGGACAGAAGTAGCACACCATAATTAAACAATATTTTATATTATAGATTGTTTTTCTTCTATTGTAATAATTAGTGTGCCGCGATAAGGGATGTTGACCACTGTGATAGTGATATATTCTTCTTGAGTCGGCACTTTGATGTCTGGGGATCGTGAGCATTTTTCTATCCAATCTTCTTAGCTTTGGCTCTGTAGGATCCTCCGCATTTCGCATCTCAGCTACTTCAGAGAAGCACATAGCGGTCTTTACTCGCTCGATCCAGCAGAGGCACCTTGTCCTTTCCCCTGCGTCCAAGCTTCTATAGGTTATTGTTTCTTCTAGCGAGATGTCCAAAGTATCAAAGATCCTTTGAGACATATAGTAGAAAACCGGTCATCTTTATCGTTCCCCATTTTTTCAGAACAGACACGTTTGGGCATTTGGCGGTTCATCATATTCTCATCAGACGTCGCTAGCACCACTATTTGAAAATGACACCAAAGGCGTAAATTTGTTGTCATGTTTATCTTTATGGTACAATTTTCTACGCCATTCGTTAAAAAGGTACAATACCGGTCCCTAAACTAAACGTTTCGTTGTCTATTTATATAGATTCATCGCTATTTGCCATCTTATTTCTGGCTCTATATTAGGAATATTCAAAAGAATGGCAAAAAATGTAGAGGTTTGGAGGCAATTTACTCATAATAAATATATAACAAAATACAGTGGAATCTCTCATAACGAGCACCTCCCATAACGAGTAATTCGTATAACGAGCAAAAAAAAGTGAAAAAATTGCTCCCTTAACTAGCGACATTTCGCATAGCGAGTGACGCAAAAAAGGAAGTCTAAACGTACTTGCCCGTATTATGTTGGATCATGTTCACAGCAAGAAGTTATGAAGGAGAGTTTGGAGGAAGAGGAAGTAGCAGAGAAACAATCTTCTAGCCTGTAAGAGAAATGCTGAAAGCATAGGAAGCTAATGTCATCGTACGTTAGAAGCATCATCCTAATAAGGAGGTGGCTATGCATTCTTCTTATACAATGATAACGCTGTGTCACGACACAAAATTTTAAAAGAGTCGGCTAAAACAAATGTTTTTTAGACAGCTTTCTAGTAAAAAAAATAATTATTTGTCTTCGAATTTATAAATAATAAGCTATTTCGATTTTTTAATGTTTTATCCAGGTTATTTACGATCTTTAACAATTTATAACCATGTAAAATTTTATTTGAACAAACTTTAAAAAAAAATTTCGCATGGACCGCATTATCGTGTTTTATATTGATTTATATGAGAAAAATAGTTTCGCATAACGAGTGTTTCACACAACGAGCAAGATTCTGGAACAAATTATGCTTGTTATGAGAGGTTCCACTGTTGTCCATTTTTAACGTCGGTATTTGTATTAAAAAATACATATTAATATTTTTTTTAAGCTAGCTTTATATTATATTGGCCACCATACAGACAAAAGTTTATTTTTACTTTAAATCCAAATGATTTTTGATACTTTGAATATTTAATGCAGCTTTTATTTGTTGAAAGAGATAAGATTAATGACAATTAAATCTACACTGATTATTTAAAACAATTTAATGAAGATATCAACGTCCATTATAAAGATTTGGAAAGCTTAGAAATCCCGTCTTGTATTATTTGAAAGCCTCCTAACTAATATTGATTTTTACCTCGAAGAAAAGTTAAGAATTTGAAAGAATAAATCAATTACCAAGCACGTGGTTTTCATAATAGATATTTGTCAACAACACATCTAATAAACCCATTATTTTTAACTTTTTCTAATTCTTACTTGGTTAAAGTATGTTTTAGTTACGTCAATATATTGTTATAAAATTTTAATAATTTGTTGAAAATCGATTAATCAAACAAAATGCGATGATTTGGGATTATTAATATTTTTTTTCTTTAAATAAAAGCATATTCAAGTCAAACTGTTATCTACAAGTTAATTATGTGCAATTAATAGTATCATTATTATGTTGTATGCTGTAAATTATAGAGGAAAATGTAAGGGGGTCGATGGAGAAAAAAGGTTGGAAACCCCGGCCTAGGTTCAACTCACTTAGCTTATGCGGTATATATTTTCCCTGGTTCTACATATTTTTCCGATTTACCGACACTCGACCACGAGTATTTAAGATTGTTTACAATTTTCTTAATAGATAATATTGGAAAACTTTTAGTTCTTTCATTTTAGCGTTATTTTTTAAATCAAAATATCTTGATCGAATATTCTCAAACCATTCTCAGACAATTGTGAACGTTTAAATAATCCCTCAATATGCTTAAAAATGGATTTTGTTGCAACCGTTGTAGTGTATTTTTTCAAAAAAGATAAAATATCCAATTTCGAAAGTTCTTTATTTGATAAAAATTAAAACCAATTTAAATTGGGATAAAAAGTCCATTGAATACTTCTATTATTTGAAGAGGTACATTTTTTTATTGCTTTTACATCAGAAATAACTTAAAGTAAGTAGGGTGTCAGCAATCATTATGAAAATTCCTGACACGTGTCAAGGGAAAATAAATGCTCAAAAAAAACCGCCTTATTACGAATCCGCACTCGCCGGAAGCGCAATGAATTTCCTGTTAGTTTTTTATAATAACATATAAGATTTGTCGTAGAGTTATAATATCATTAATTTAATTTTTTATGATGCGATTTTTTTATTAGTTCAACGAATTAGTGACGACGTTTAAATATAACCAAATGTTAATACAATATTTGTAACAAAATTGTATTCTATTTTCATACTTTGACAATCAATACGTGCGAGCTTTCATCTACATACTTCGTAATAATTATGAAAATCAGACTCACCGAATCCAGTTCTCCCAGCTAGGCCATATTCCTACCTTTGCGTCGTTATGAGCTCTCTTCTACTGGCCATATTCTATGCAAATAATTCATACGTTAACTTATGTTACGATTTATACATTTCTTATTTAATTTTGAGACCTACCTCTACATGTAGTCGCCAGGAGCCAGCTGCCTACTGCAAGAAGTCCATCTCCATCCATAACTATAAGTGCACTTCACGTTAATCACACATTTCACTCACTGAACCGAACACGTCATCAATATTTTATTTAAAAATAAATGACTAGCAAAATTTCATTTTTTTTTATTTTGTTATTATTTGAATGTTTTATGCATTGAAACAAAATCATATAAAACTATTATATTTAAAAGGTATATTTCTAGGTCTATTTAAAAAGCGAGGTTTGTAGGCAATTGCCTATGATTCGGTTACTCAAAGAATTTTATGGCAAGTGGAGTGACCTGATCTGAACCCGTGTTGCTCGTCGGAAGTATCTTAAAATCTGTTCATAATTTAAGAAAACTATTATTAATATTTTTTTCAAAGATTTTACCGATAGAATAGAGGGGATTGATTTGGGAGGATTTTGGGAGTCTAATGCATCAATTATGTTTATCGCATGGGCTACAATTGGCTGTGATTAAAGTTTTATATAAAAAAATACAATAAGCACCCCATCCCGTGTTGAAGAAGACATCAATGATTTACTTGATGATCTCAGATTCAACAACTCTGGTGACATACGCCATAACGAATTGAATTTATTAATATGTAAAGTAAGATCACTAGTAAATTTGTATAAAATATATTCCTTTAAAAATGATTATCTTCAAAAACATATAAAAGACGAATATCGAAAAGAGCTTACTTTGCATCGAAATTGCAAAACTCAGTGGAATTCTTTCCTGAAATTGCTGGAACGATTTTATGAAATTAAAAATGCGATCTTAAAAAGTTTGATTGATAT